>JAGFNQ010004190.1:238564-265161 GCA_024364735.1 Boesenbergia rotunda | reverse complement strand
CTTAACTCCTTATTTTCATTTTCAGCATATGAGACATGTGAAGAAGTAGAGCTAGTATGCAAATCCTTAAGTTTAATAGCTTCTACTTTAAGCATGACAATTTCTTCCTTAAGATCCTTAATTTTGCTTCTAGCCTTAGCTAAGTCCATGTTAGTGCTAGTAATGATTTTCACTAAAGTAGACGAGGGTAAGTGGTATACCTCACTTACCGAAGCCTCTGACTCTGATGATGATGAGGTGGAGGAGCTCTCATCTTCACTACTTGAACTCCGTTCATCGTCTGAAGAATCTGAGCCATCTGGTGCCATAAGAGCGAAGTGGGAGACTTGCTCTTCTTTTTCCTCTGAGGATGAGGGATCGTCCCAGGTCGCCTTGAGGTTCGTGGCACTCTTCTCCTTTCCCTTTGACTTTTTCTTGTCACTCTTCTTCTTTTCTTCTTTCTTGTCCTCCCTCTTCTTCAACTGGGGACATTCGTTCTTCATATGTCCCTCTTGGTGACAGTTGTAGCATATGATCTCCTTGGCCTTACCCTTACCTTTGGCCCCTTTCCTAGCATATGATTTGTTAGAAAAACTTTTAAATGCCTTACGAAACTTCCTTACCATAAAGGCTTCTTGGTCACTATCCATGGAGGCGCTTGACTCCTCCGAGTCCGAGGATGATGAGTAGATCACCTTCTTCTTCTCCTTTCTCCTCTTCTTCTCTTTCTCTGCAACAAAAGCAACACCTTTCTCTTTTGCCGAAATGTTAGCTTGCTCGTGCAGTTCAAATTCACAGAATAGATCATCTAATTTAACTAAAGACAAGTCCCTTGATACCTTGTAAGCATCAACCATGGATGCCCACAGAGTGGTCCTTGGGAAAGCTTGTAAGACATACCTGACCATGTCCTGATTTTCGATTTTCTCTCCAATTACATGGAGCTCATTGATCACTTCCTTTACTCTTCCATGTAGCTGACTGACGGTCTCGTTGCTCTTCATGGAGAGTGATTGCAGTTGGGCCACCAACAAGTCCTTCTTGGCTCGTATGGACTCGTTTGACCCCTCGTTCAGTTCGATCAGCTTGTCCCATAGCTCTTTGGCGCTCTTGAACGACCCCACTTTGTTTAGTTGCTCCTTCGAGAGCCCGCACTGCAGTGTAGTGGTGGCCTTGGCATTTGACTGCGCCCTTTTCATCACTTCGTTGGACCATGTTCTCATAGGAGTAGGATCTCCTCTTTCATCGACGGGCGCCTCGAAACCATCTGCAACACTTATCCAAGTCTCGATGTCATTCATAAGATAATATTGCATTCTACCTTTCCAGTACGCGAAGTCGTTGCCGTCGAAGAACGGTGGTCGTGCGGTGGAGTATCCCTCTTGAAACGCCATTTCAGATGTTCTGGTTGATTGTTAGATCTTCCAAAACGCACTGGCTCTGATACCAACTGAAGGATCGATGTGGCGTGCAGAGGGGGGGGTGAATGCACTTTTTCGGATCGTTGAACTCTACACAGATGTTAGCGCAGCGGAAATAATATGCAAAAGACAAATAACAATGCTAACACTTTCAGTTACTTGGTATCCACCCAGATGGGTGACTAGTCCAAGGATCCACGCCGCGAGCACCACTTTTCACTATAGAAAAGTCTCCTTTAGGTGGAGAAACCTTCACAGCAAGAGCTTCCTCTTTACAGATGTAGAATTGAGATGGAGGAAGCAAGGAATCATTTTACAATTCGACAGCACTTCGTTACTGTACGGAACGGTACAGACACGTGTAACGAGGCCACCTTTTATAGGTGAAAAGGACAGATTCGCAGTCTGTCCAGACGCCCACCAGTCGACTGCCCCAAGGGCAGTCGACTGGGCCGGCATTAAATGCCGGCCAACGGCTAGCAAACAGCTAGCCAACGGCTAGTTTTTGGGGTGTACCAGTCGACTGCCCCAAGGCCAGTCGACTGGTCCAAGGCTGCGAAGTCTCTGTGGGTTTTGGCAGTCGACTGCCTTTGGGCCAGTCGACTGCCCTGCCTCCTAGCTCAGTTCCGGCCATTTCAAACCTTCTCCTTCGCGTATGCCTTCAGGTCTGCTCCCTTGGCTCGCCCCTTGAAGTCCTCTTCCTCTGGCTATCGTCCCTCAGATGCGCACACAAGCCTTCCCTTGTCTTGCCTCCATGCCACCCTTCACGTGTGCCCTTTGAAGTCCACTTCCCGGCTTGCCCTTGGAGCTCTCCTCCCTCGGCTCTCGTCCCTCGGATAGGTCCACCAAGTGTGATTCTCCAAGTCCTGCAAACTCAATCACACAAATCAAATACAACATAACACTCTAACTTTAAACTTATTCGCCCACACATCAAAACTATGATCTTCCAATCATTTAAAGGGCCGATTGCCTCAACATGCTCTTGCGGCTCTGAGGAGATCTTCCGAGTCCCGTGACATCCCTCTCTTGCGGAACGACCTTGCGACCAGTTCTTGCGCCGGGAGTCTCTTCCTGCGCACGTTTTCTTCCTCTCAACTTCCAAGAACGACACCAATGGCACCAAAGTGAGTTTTGCCTTAACTTCTCTCTTCGAATCATGTCATGGATTATATTGTGAAGTTAATCATATTTTGGTTTTGCTCTTGTTCTTGCTGTTGTACCGTGATCCTATGATCTTGGCTGTGACCTCATTTTCTCGCCTTATGTCCATGATCAAACCTTAATCCAAATGTGTCTCTTGATCATTATGTCTTGGTTGTATTCTCTGATTGGGTCTTATCTGGTATGATCAATGTGTGATTCAATCTATGTTCATCTTGCTCATATTGATTAAATCATGTGTATGACCAATTCAACCCTTTAGAAAGTCTTCCAAGGGCAAGGAAGCTGTTGAGGGCAGCTCGAGGGGGAAAGCCCCTTCCTCCTCTGCCCCTTCCAGAAGGCCACAGCCTTCTTCTAGCTCCCGGTTCCCAAATGCGGCCTGTGAACAGGCCTTTCAAGCAAGGACCTTCAAACTATTACTATGTCGATCGATTGATGTTCCTTTCCTAACTGAGTACTGCCCCTCTGTCATGGAGATTGTCACTTACTACAATCTGGGTTTTCTTCTTTCCTTGGAACGGACCATAAATTACGACCTAGTCTCTGAATTCTACAACAACCTACAACAAGGTCCTCAAGGGGGTTTCGAGTTCACTACTCGTGTCGGGAAAATGAACCTTGATTTTTCATATGAGATTTTAGCCGAATACTTAGGTGGTCGACGATCACCTAACCTCTATTCGATTTATCCAGAGCTCCCTGATCCTCTGCTGGCCCCGTTCGCAGATGTTACCCCCGACTCTATCTATCAGCACTTCTTTGGTCATCCTCGCCCTGCCGGGCTTGATGAGTTGGGTCCAGTTTTTCCTACTTTTGCAGCCCTCCGCCTTGCTCCAGCTGACTATGTCCTTTTCAAGGTAATCACAAATTGCATCTTACCCATCACTTCAAAGTCGTTGGCCGAGATCCGACCCTACCACTGCCTTATGCTCTATGGCATGCATTGCCGGATGGACTTCGATATCATGGAGAGCATCTTCCAGTCTATCCTATCCTACCGTGAGCCGAGTCGTCGCACGGTTTATATGCCTTTTGGTCACGTCATCACTGATTGGCTTATGTCAGTTGGTGTTGACGTCACCAAAGGCAGGACCGTGCCCATGGTTAAGCAAGATTGTCGGTTGGGTCGGCGAGCTTTTGCGAAGTCTGGTATTATCATTCGTGAGCGAGATGGGGTGTTGGTATGGAAGGATGGTCGCGGACTTGGTGATCTTCCTGGGGGAGCACCACATTTTCAGGCACCACCCGAGGCTGCTGCATTTCACGAGGGTCCTGCTGCCGCCGCCGAGTATGACGATGAGCCCGAGCCAGATCTTCGCTGGTAGATCGCGGAGCTGGATCAGACCTTCCAGTAGGATTTTCAGTTGTGCGAGGCTCACCGCGAGGAGACCCGATCACGGTTCAGCTCTATTGAGCGCAGATTGACAGCGATTGAGACCGACGTCTCTGGGACCCATGCCCTCCAGCAGACATGGTATGATGAGTGGCGCAGCCACACATTTCCAAAAGGTGCACCTTCATCGAGTACTGCACCAGGGTCCTTTGCTCCTACTGATGCGACGATGGATGACCTTATGCACGATGATTACCCCCCCACTGATCATTGAGCTTGGATGTTTGTTGTCTCTTTTCATGATTTGTGTACTTGACCTGTTTGACTTTTGGGTTGTATGCCCTTGACTTGCTTAGTGTGGCTTTGTGCCACACGTCTCTGGATTTCGATGCCTGTGACTTGCATCGTGTTATGTCTTAGGATATTTTATGACCTACTCTTTATGATGCTGATGCATGTTTTATCCTACTACTTGTTGATGCTATGATGACTACTATTTGCATTCGTGCTATAGTGCCATGATTATGCTTTTATCTCATGATAGTATGCTTCTTGTCGATACTTGTTGATGATATGCTATATTATCTGCATTTTTGATCCATAGCTATGTTCATGCTACCATGCTCATATGTACATATGCCTGTTTAGCCATTCGATATCTTTTTGCCATATGTGATCGTATGCTTCTCAATAGTCAATCATATTCTTGTTGATTTGAGATACCCCTAAGGTTGAGGGGGAGTATGACTTAGACTTATCAGCCCTTCTAGCCCCTTTTCGGTGTTCGACAAAGGGGGAGAGTGTTAGTTGGTTAAGTTTAGGTTGATCATGTTGTAGGGGGAGGATCCTGATTCCCCTATGATTCTGGATTTGAGGAAATGGATTAAGAATCCCTAAACTTAGATCGGGTTGTCAAACAACAAAAAGGGGGAGATTGTTGATGCAGTCTGGCCCTGGTTGTTGTTTTGGTGTTGACACCGATTTAAGTTTAGGTTGATGATTATGATTATGTTTAAGTCTTGATCGAGGATTAGGCATGGTTTGGAAAATCCTAGCCTGGAGGGCTAGGTGTTGGAAAATCCTAACCTGTAGGGTTAGGGGTTGAGAATCCTAGTCTGGAGGGCTAGGTGTTGAAAAATCCTAACCTGGAGGGTTAGGTGTTGAAAATCCTAGTCTGGAGGGCTAGGTGTTGGAAAAGTCCTAATTCGGAAGGGTTGGGTGAAAAGTCCTAGCTTGGAGGGCTAGGTGAAAAGTCCTAACTTGGAGGGTTAGGTGCAAATTCCCATCCTGGAGAATTAGGTGAAAAAGTCCTGGCTTGGAGGGTCAGGTCCTAGCTTGGAGGGCTAGGTTTGGAAAGTCCTAATCCGGAAGAGTTGGGTGAAAAGTCCTAGCTTGGAGGGCTAGGTGAAAAGTCCTAACTTGGAGGGTTAGGTGCAAATTCCCAACTTGGAGGGTTAGGTGAAAAATCCTTAGCTTGGAGGGCTAAGGTGGATGGAAACTTAGCTTGGAGGGCTAAGTTTAAGTCCCTGGATCGGTCTGGTGACCGATCAGGGAATCTAGCACGCTGCTCCATCGTGGATCGGTCAGGTGACCGATCCAGCAATGACTGATCGGTCTGGTGACCGATCAGGGAGCACACAGTGAGGTTGGGAACCTACTGTACTGCTCCTGATCGATCCGGTGACCGATCAGGGAGTGCGTGTTTCACCCACTGCTTGGCTCCTGATCTGTCTGGTGACCGATCAGGGAGCAAACAAGTGAGGTTGAGTTCCCCTACTGATCTGCACCTGATCGGTCTGGTGATCGATCAGGATCACTGTGCAGATCGTTCCGCAGAACGATCTAATCGCAGGTTCCTCTCTATGATCGATCAGGACGGAGCCTGATCGGTCTGGTCATGTTCTGATCGGTCTGGTGACCGATCAGGAGGCTGCCTGATCGGTCCGGTGACCGATCAGGAGGTCTGGACTGTGAAACTCAGAAATCGCCTGATAAAGGGGTGGATCGTTCGGGTGATCGATTCACAGCCTGGGATCGGTCTGGTGATCGGTCCAGGAGAGTCCCAACGAAATCGCGATTTCTAATTGAGCGTTGGAGACAGATCAGGACGGAGCCTGATCGGTCTAGACCTAGCCTGATCAGTCTGGTGACCGATCAGGAGTCGCTCTGATCGGTCGGGTGACCGATCACTTTAATTCAAATTGCACTGTCAGACGCTCTGATCGCGTCTGACCGTATCCGATTCGCTGCTGTTTGCCTCTGATATTTGATTTACTGTGTGATATACTGCTCTAACAGTCTGATTAAGCTACAGGTGACAAGGGAGGATTCAAACACTCAAGGAGAAGTCAATGGAGGCTTTCCTTGGAGCAGGTTTGTCCATTTCTCATCTCAGGTTGCAACGGCTGGAGCTGCAGGACTGAAGCCACTGACTGAAGCTTGGCTGAGGGAGCTCAGGAAGTTCAGTAAGGGTTCAGTGGTAGATGGCGTTGGCAGTGAGGCAGCTGGAGGCTGCTGGAGATGAGGTCACTTGATGTTTAGTGGAGAAACAAAAGGGACGAGAGACAGCTTCGGTGAAGCAGAGTTCTACAGCTTATGTTTTGAGTTCTTGCCGCCTTGAGTTCTCCACAACTGCTTGCTGTGTTCTTGAAGTTTCCATCATTCTGAGCAAACAATCGAGAAGCAATCATCCATTACTTGAGCGCTTGAAGGAGAGAACAAGAAGCTTGGAGTCCGACAGTGGGAAGACACGAAGAAGGGTTCTTGCGTGAGATCGCCACTGGGTGGATCTCAGGGAAGCTTGCTGCGTTCTTGTCCTTGATAAGTGTTTGAGTAAGATCCTTCTTGTTGTTTCTTTGTGCTTAAACTTTATCTGTGATTGAAACACTGTGGAGAGGTTACTCCACCGAGAAGGAGGTTGCTTTTTATCCGATGATCACCGGGGCTTGATCTGCCGACGATCAAGGTATCACCCACCTTAAGGGCACGCCAAGGAGTAGGGACAAGTTATCCCCGAATCTTGTAAATCTTCCTTGTTAGCGATCTTGCTAGCTGTGTTTGGTTTGTTTGTGTGTTAGTTTTCTGCACACCTTGTTTTCTATTCTTTCCGATATGCTACTGACTTCTAAGTTGCAGAAACTTGTTAAGTGCCAAAGGTTGCATTGATTGGCTATATTCACCCCCCCTCTCTAGCCATCCCGTTTCCAACACTTATAACCGATCAGGCTAGAGCCTGATCGGTCGGAGAGCTTCCTGATCGGTCTGGTGACCGATCGGGGCACAGCCTGATCGGTCTGGTGGCACAGCCTGATCGGTCTGGTGACCGATCAGGGCACAGCCTGATCGGTCTGGTGACCGATCAGGCCCTTGTGGCCGCGAAAGCTAGGAGTCCCAGCAAAGCTATGGATCGGTCCGGTGACCGATCCACGAGCCCTAGATTGGTCCGATGACCGATCACTTTAATTCAAACGGGCTGTCAAACGCTCTGATCACGTCTGATCACATCTGCTATCTCTGCTTTCACTTCTGATATTTGATCCTCTACTTGATTTACTATTCTTATGATCTGATTTAGTGTGCAGATGACAGGGATGAATTCAAACACTCAAGGAGGGTCAATGGGAGTCTTTCCTTAGAGTAGGTTTGTCCGTTTTCCATCTCAGGTTGCAACGGATGCTGGCGCTGCTGGAGCTGCTGACTGGGGCTTGGCTGAGGGAAGCTCAGGGAGCCCAGGAGAGCTCAGTGGTAGGTGGGTAGTTGCAGTTGAGCAGCTGGGAGCTGCAGAGAGATGGCTGTGACCTGGCGATCAGTGGAAGGGACTTAAGCGCTTGGTGGCGAAGAAGTCCTAAGAACAACTGAAACGAAAGACTCTGCTTTTACTACAACTTCTGTGATCTTGCGACAACTTTGATCCATCTCTTGAGCAAGCAACTGTGAATCTGAAGTAATCTTCTGTTACTTGAGCACTTGGGAAGAAATAAGGAGCTTGGCGAGTCCATCAGCGAGAAGACACGAAGAAGGGAGTTCTTGCGTGAGATCTGTGCTGAGTGGAGCTCGGTGAGGAGTTCGCTTGTGTTCTTGCGGTTCTTAGTGCTCAGTAAGATTCCTTCTTGTGTTTCATGTACTTAATACTTCATTCATCTTGAAACGCTGTGGAGAGGTTACTCCACCGAGAAGGAGGTTGCATTCTATCCGGATTTTCCGGGGCTTGATCTGCCGACGATCAAGGGATCACCCACCTCACGGGCACGCCAAGGAGTAGGGGCAAGTTATCCCCGAACCTTGTAAATCCTCTTTGTTAACGTTTTGTGAATGTGCTTAGACTAGGCGTTAGTTTCTGCATTACTCTGCTTTGTATTTGCTTCCGCTGTGTGCTACTAACCCTAAGTGTAGAATCTACCTAAGTGAAATCGATTTTTGGTGTCTGGCTATATTCACCCCCGCCCCCCTCTCTAGCCATCCAAGTTCCAATAGTGAGTAGGTGCTGCGGATGCCCAACCAGGAGCTGCTTAAACCCTACTACCTCGCGGTGTTGTGGATGCCTGAGGTGAGTAGGCCTGGTCGTGGTGCTGCGGATGCCCGACCAGGAGCTGATTAAACCCTACTACCTCGCGGTGCTGCGGACGCCCAAGGTAAGTAGGCCTAGTCATGGGACTGCAAAGGCCCGATCAGGGGCCAAGCTAGCCTGCCTATCTCCAACCACAAACTTATGGATAGTTGGTCAAGACATAGGGGGGAAGGGAGCTAGCATTTAGGGGGACCAGATATAAGGGAACACCATCAGACAGTGGAAACAAACAAGATGGTTGATTATTTCTGGAGATCCCTTATCGGAAAGTGTATATGGGAGATACAATTACTAAGCCATCCAAAGGATACTGCTCCTTTGCCCAAGCTCTGCTTCATGGTCCCGATATCTCCTATTGTCGCGAGGGTGGGAGTTGACTCATTGCGGCTACAACATATGGGACATTCACTTGAAGTGTAGGGAAGCCAGCTCAGAATATGGATGCATGTCATTCAGACATGAATATGCCCTCTCTTACTCATAGAATAAAAAGAAATGTGGGACGATAGAAGAACATTCCAGAGAAAAATATCTACAAGAAGACTAAGACAAAAACATGTAAAATTCCTTTCATTCCAAGCAAACGAGTACCTTACAAATTCAGGGAATAAAGGAAACCAAGTGAGAAAGCAGAAAAAATACATAACACTAGTTTTGGAAAAAGCTCCTACAACTCCTTGTCTTAAGGAGGAGCTCTTTCCAAACTTGACTAACACTCATGAAACTGAGGTCGGCGTCCGACTGTAGTAGTTGGGTCTTCTGAAGCTGGTTGATGGCACCGTTGAAACCCTGCTTTAGGCGCATCAGGACCTGTGCCGCCAAGATATCGCCGAACTCAACAGACTCCAGGAACCGGGCCTTGAACTCTGCCTCGGTCTCTCTTGGCCAGGACGCCTCTTCAACCTTGAGGTTTTGCAGTTCGGCCTCGGCTTCCTCCTTAGCAATTCTCAGCTGAGCCACCTCAGAGGACATTTTGTCTTTGTCTTCCAAGGCCTCCTTGAGCCTCTCTAAGGTGGCCGAAGCTTCTGACCGGGCCCGGGCAACATCCTCCTAGAGGTTGGTCATGTGAGCAATTGCAGCCTTCACCATGTTTTCTTTCTGGGCCAGTAGGTTGGTTTGCTCCTATATTCGACCGTTTAATGATGCTATGGACGAGTCCAGAAGTTGGATATCCCCAGACAGCTTCTTCTCCCTGGCCTAAAGCTGATCCCGCTCCTCGGTCAGGGTGCGCAAGTCATTCGAGAGGGTCACTTCCCTCTCGGACATCAACTACTCCCTATAACGAGAACCATGTAGGACTGACTCTAAGGTCAGTAGAGTCTCCAGCTGATGCTCCACTTTCACCCGGAGATCTCTGCTGACCTTTGCTTGCAGGAGACCCCCTCAATGGGCATGGTCGACCCTGCCTCCGCCTTAAGAGCCCTACGTGTCAGGGACTCAACCTGTCGCCAAGAATATAAGTGGCGGCCGATAGTAAGGCAGTCTTGGCAGCTTGTCATAGTATAGAGGAGTTAGAACACATGAATTAAAGGAATCTAAGAAATTGGGAACCCTTACCTTCAAGAGGGACTCATAGAGGTTGGTTAGAGGCCCGGCCGAGGTACGCACAGTATCCCCTCCCAAGACTCCTTGGCTTCTCCGGGCGTCGCCTCGGCTCAGTGAGGGACAAGAGTCTCAGGGCTGAGGGAGAAGTTGGACGGTAGGCACTCCGGGTGGTATAGTTGAAGGGCCAGAGACATCCTCATCGGAGCTAGAGGCCCCCTCGGAAGAACAACCCTCGGCAGGGACTTCCCTAAACTGCACTGGGGGGAAGGATTGTGAAGCTGCCTCCAATGATGCTTGAAGCTTCTTGCGTAAGCGATCAAGCTTCATGTGAGATTTGGTGGGCACCACTCGATTGCCTTTGGAAATGTTGGATGAGTCAGCCGGGGATGTACTGATGGCCTGACCTCCTGTCTCTGGGGTAGTCGCCGGTTTGAAATGTTGAGATAGGGGATGGTGTCATCAGATATTGGTATGCCCTCTTCAGGGATGGAGGGGAGATTGTTGTTGTCAAAGCGTCGTAGCCTCTTCCATTTCAATGAGCGCTTTTCGAGGCGTTTCCTCTTTGGCCGACCTGATGATCTAAGCAGCGGGGTGTCGGCTGGAGGTGCTGACTTTTCCTTAGCTTCTCCCGTCTTGACGATGACGAGAGGCAGGTTGGCCTCCTGGGCGACAGATAGCTCCGGGGCCCCTTGGTCGGTAGCAGGCTCGAGCATGGCTGTTGCCTCTATTTGCTCCGGCATTGCGTGCTCGTCGAACGACTCTGTAGCCTCCTCCAAAGCCTCGGCTGAGTCAGCTGGTGCAATGAGAAGGATCGGAGGAGGGTCCAAGGCCTCCTTGTTGGCTTCATCCCACTTGATGAGTAGATTCATCGCCCTCGATAACATGATGTCCTCTACAATAAACAATCAATGAAACATCAGTTAGAATTAACAGACATTGATAAAAAAGATAAACTTATCGAGGTTAGGCCTGATGCTAGTGATTTTAGGGCTGAGGCCCGCTCGGTACATGAGTTCGTCACTATGCAACAAACCCGGGCCGCTAAACTCCATGTCGGACAGAAGGCTCCTAGCCCGTTGGTAGGCTGGGTCCTGCTGGAAGTCCCTAGCTCCGGAGGGGCAGGCAGGTCTTCCCTCCAGCGAATGGGGTTGAAGGGAAATTGGAGCAGTCAAATGAAGAAAAATCGCTCTTTCCATCCCTTATAGGAAGAAGGAAACCCGCTTAAGAACCTATGGCTGGGGCGCACCGTAAAACTAAAGACTCCTCGTGGGATTAGAGGGATGTCGAAGAGCTTATAGATGATGTACGCCCCGCCCATCTGAGTGAAGGCGTTGGGGGCCATTTGGTAGAGAGGAATGTCAAAGTAAGTGGAGATGCCCATGAAGAAAGGGGGGAGAGAGAAACAGAGCCCTAACTCTACCTGTCCTAGGAAGAAGGTAAAGAATTCTAGGGGGGTTCTACAGGCGATTGGTCTACCCTAGGGACTTCTATCGCCATCTCAGCCGGAATGTTGTAGGCCTCACAGGTCGCTCGTAGAGTTTACGGTCTCACCCTAGAAGACGTGGACTCATACCACTCCGGTTGGTATCCCTTTATCGGGGTCCCCTTCTTACCCTGGTCTTTCTTGCTCTCCTTTCCCATGGTTCCTAAGGAAGAAGGTGAGAACGAAGAAGAAGACTTACATGTGGGAAAGAGTCCTTAGAGGAAGAAGATGAGAATGATGTCTGCAAACGCTGCTAATCGACGATGCTAGAAGTTGGAAGGACGTTTTTGCCTCCCCTTTTTATAGGGAAGAAGCCACCTGCGTGCGTACAATGGGACAAGACACGTAGACGATGATGAACATCCATCTTGAGGCGTTACCGTTGTCGAGGCGGCCATTTGATAGGGTCCTGCAGCGCATATCAACAGGAGATCGCGAAAAGAGAAGTTTTAGCACGTGGCAAAGGCGCATTCGCGAAGGAGTTTTGTCGCCATTAAGAGACCTCATGCGCTTTTAATGGATGATAGACAACTATCATTACTATGCCTCAAAGTTCGCAGAAGCCTTTTTAGAAGACTAATTCAACGGGATTGCCTCGGACCCAGGGACGAATGTTTCGATTCCTCGGACCCGACAAGCTGCCAATGAAGAAGTAATAGATATATGTACCCACCACGGCACAGTTTCTCTTTGTTACACCACTAGTCTAATCAGTCAGCTACACTTCTTTCGATTAGACTTGAAGGGAGGGACTTATGATGAGGTTGAGCATCCCATGATTGACACATGGAACGAAGAAGCTATGTGTCAAAGTCCACCGAGTCTGAACGACTCTCTCAGACTCCCGAGACCCCCTCGGGAGGTCAGATTCCTGAGACCCCCTCGGGAAAGCAGACTCCCGAGACCTCCTCAGGATGGCGGACTTCCAAGACCACCTCGGGAAGACAAACTCCCGAGACCACCTCGGGAGGGCAGACTCTCGAGACCACCTAGGGAGGGCAGATCCCCGAGGCCAACTCAGAATGGTATACGCCGCAAAACCTCCCTGAGAAGGTAGGCTCCCGAAGCCCTTCCGAGAGAGGAGATCTCCCGAGACCCCCTCGAGAAAGCGGAGCCCAAAAAGTCATAAATTCGATAGCTCGACTCCAATAGTCGTTACCCTTTTTTGTTCAGGAAAGGTGGCGGATAATTATTGTCCTTTATATGCGACAATTAAGACTTAATAATCGTTGGAACCGTTACCTAAGAACTATCAAGTAACCGACAAGCACGAAATGTGAAAAAGAACGTGGAGATACATGCGACCAAGCCTACATGTATATAAGGTACTACAACCCCCCAGGTAAAAGGGTTACGCTCTCTGAACTTACAACTCCTCCTTAATTCTTTTCCTGCGATCATCTAGAGTACTGACTTGAGAGTCGGAGTGGGTTCCGCCGGAAAATCTCCGGCGTATTCCCATTAACACTCGCGTTAATCTCGCAGGGCGGGATCTCCTTTCCTTTTGTCATCGTCCTCGTGGGTTGGACTCTGATGACTGACCGTCTGCGTCGATTCCTTCCAGAACAAATACCATAAGGAGTACTATTTGATGGTTCAAATAGAAAGAGGTTTCACTTGAATGAAGATTGACAAAACATATGCATTCGTTTGCATCAAAAAACAGGAAATTAATGAAGCAAATCTTGTCTCAAAGAAAAGCCAGAGAGGGATATCAAAATTGTGATGAATTCAATCAATTATCACATCTATCTTCCAAACTATTTGCACTAGGAATATGTGTAGTGTGATGAATTCAATCATGAATATGTACCACTGAACCTATTCGCATAGCCTATCATAACTGTTAAACATATTTGCCTGAGGAATATGAATTTTGACTATTATAAGTGTTAGACACCTAAATCTTTTGCCTTTTATTTTTAATTTTGTGGCAGATTTAGTATATAATTACGAACAACTTAAAATTAAAAATAGTTTTTATATTGTATGATTAATTTAAAACATTTTTTCTAATGAGTGCATAAGTGTCGTATAACAGATATGCAGAGTGGTGAATGAACTAAAATTTGCTTATATGTGTGTGTTTGCGTGCATAGAATATATTTGTAAATATCAATAGTTTGATTTAGATATATTTGATTAGATATTATGGGCAGATTTGATTTGATTGTATTTCATTTCATAAATAAATAGAAAGGAACTATATAAATAGCATTTGTCATAATGTACATAATTCAATTAAGAATTTGAAAAATATAATCCCGTTCTCTCTCTCTCTCTCGGTGGGATTCTTCATGGTATCGGAGTAACAATCTATCATTGAATCTATTATGTCACAAAGGCGCCCCCAAGGTATATCATAGACAGTGGGCGCATGGGGTCGAATTCTAACGGGAACTCATGACATGTCATTTACCCCACATATGTCTTCCACCTATGTATCTGAATTTATCTCTTTTCATATTCGTAGGACCAACTCTATGAGGGTCATTAAGGTAACGGAGCTACCTTTTTTTTATTAGAGCAATAATAGGGAGAGTGAAAATGGAAGAGTGAAAACCATAGTGAATGATGTGGCATGACGTGACACTTTACATGCATACGTCCGATTATCGCTTGGACACCATCGGCGACCTTCGGCCGCCATCCCGAATCAAACTGTACCCTGGGGGGCACGGTGAACCCGTCGGAAATCGTGCATGCAAGGTTCCACGCCATTCACTATGATTTTCACTCTCCCATTTTCACTCTCTCAATCATTATTCTTTTTATTATTATGTCACAAAGGCTTCTTCCAACATAGTAAGTTATGAGTCATCTCTTTCTTCAAGAACAACAAACTCTTAGCGGCCACAGTTTTGTTCTGGCCCATTAGCAGGGTTGCCCTTGAGGCATGTTGCCACATCCCGAGGAGCAGCTCATCCGATAAAAATTAGATAGCACCTCCCTTGTATAGCAGACAATCTAAAATCAATATACAAGGCCTACATGGCCAACAGATACCTCAGCTACCACTGCTGCAATAAGAAAAGTAAAAGAGACAATACAACACAAATATACTGAGACTAACCTGATTGTGGACTAGTCTGAATTACGACAAAACTACTGATATATAAGCCCTCAGGACATATAAAAATACAAAGCACCAATACATGCCCATCGAAATAGATAAAATATCAAAAGACACATATGTAACACAAATAGCACAGCAAAGTTAACTCGACGGGTAGAGGAACTGGCTGTTGGGCTCTCTCCTGGCGACTCCAAATACATTTGCTTGGAAATAGAAAACATAACAAACGACAGTGAGTCCAAGGGGACTCCATGGTATATAAACAGATAGATATGCATGACTGTAAAAAGATTATGCAAAAGTAGTACATAATTAAGCAGATACAGTCTCACAAAAAATTAGAAAACATGACCAGTAAGCTACATGCAAGTACCTACCAGTATCAAAGTCACCTGCGGAGTTGGAAGGTCATAAACCCCGGAACCTAAAAGGTCACTAGACCATAAGCAAATAAAATACCTCATGTATGTGCATATCATCCAAATGCAACAATCATAACTCAAACAAATGCAACAAATACAAACAAATACAATCCATGCAGTCGTGCACACAATGCAATGACATGGTCACTCCTGACGCTAATCAGTCACCATCACCGGTCATGGGTAAGGTCGAGTGGATAGGGCTATGACAACTGTACGCACTCTGTCATCACTACTCCTAAGTGACGGAGTGGACAGGATGCTGGAGGAGGACACACTCATCCTACCCCAAATCATATGGGGGAATACCACTCTCATCTCCTCATATCACGAGAAAGAGGAGAAATCTTTGTCTGCTACCACGCTGTGGATACCACTACCCATAAGCGGTAGAGCGGAGCCTTGACAGGGCAACTATACATACCCTCTTGATAGTACCACAAACTCATAAGTGATAGTGTGTGCATATCCTAATATGACTGGCGACCCATCTCAATCATAAGGGAGTCTAGGATCGCTAGTTATGCAATCATGCAAAAATGGTGCACAACGCTAACACACGCAACACCCATCAATCAAACCTCAATATCACATGCATAGGTCTGAAACATAAATCATGACCTACAAATAATCTACTAGGCATGTAATAATGCTAGATATCAATAAATGTCAATTATTTGATATGCAAATACTCCATACATACATACTCTAACAGAATAAGAGTATCAAACATAGAGACTGTATTGAAAATATATTTTGAGTATGTCAGAAGGTCAATCAGTAAGTATCATGCAGGATAAACAAAAAGCAAATAAAGGTAAATCCTACTACTATCTATAAAAGAAATCATACATAGAAACCCGATAATATCTACATAGATAAGTCAAAAGGTACCAGCCTCAATACAGATGTCTGTATCCTAGAGAATGCTCATCCAGAATAGCTAAGTGCCAATCAGTAAATCGGTGTCATGTATCAAAAGACATAGATTAAGCTATCATAACAAATGATACTACAACTAAATACCAAGTCGTATTTGAATTAACCTAACTATCGAAATTAGATTTACTCCGCTGGAGCTAAACCCAAACATAAACCATGATCAAACCACTCCAAGATCTAGAGTACAAGTCGACTCAAGGTTTACCTTCCAAAAGAGCTAATTCAACAACAAATCGACCCATAACACATGTACGACAAGATCTATGGCGTTCCCTCCTAAACCCCAAATTGTGTTAAGTTCACTACAAGAGTCAACTTGATCCTATCATTGAGTTAAGAAACCCCCCTCCAATACAAGGCTCTCTTTCAAGAGTTGTTTCTCATCGGAAAATCACATAAGATCTAACACCAACAGTTAACTCTAAGTAGAATAATCAATAGCCACATGACATACAACAAGCATAACATAGCAAAACCAAACACCAATCCAAGGTCTTCCAAGGTAGAAACCACACAACCATTACAAAATTCTCAGATCCGAAACTAATCTAAAATAGAAAGAGACATCTAAAATAGAACAACTATACCATAGCCAACATCAACTAAAACCAAAATCCATCATTGCTAATCATATTGAATTTGGTACATTCATAGATCTAATCCAAAGCAACACTAACATTCACCTCTAAAATTTTGCTCAACCTCAAACACCACACACTGGAAAACATACCCCAACTGTTAGTGTTAAGCCCTAGAGCCAATTATGAAATGATTGTCTAGGGAACATTTTGTATCATATTTTATTTTATAAAGGCAAAGTTTGGTTATTATTTTTATTTCATGATTATGCCCAATGAATAAGTATAATAATATCCTTCTGTAATAGGTTCTGATCTACATTATATCGATTAGTTGAATTGATAGTGAGATAATGTAGAGAACACTGCTTTTAACTATTCCTAGTCATGTATTAATATTCAAGGATAATATTAATGCATTGAGACTAACATGTAGGTTAACTGATGACTTGATCTCACAAGTCATGGATATAGAATATCAAGTTCACACATGGGTATACATTAGAAAATGTGTACTGAATTGACCAGTCATGAGAAAGTTTCATGGATCATTATATGAGTGTCATAAATTTGCTTATGTGACTGTTAGTATGAATAGTCCTTAGACCTAATGTCACTACGGTTCCCTACATAAGGAGTTGTGTATTTTAGTATTGTCAAACACCACCCGTAACAGGGTGGACTATAAAGGCGATCATTGGATATGCAACAAATTATGCAGAGGGATGTGAGTGATATAGATGGGATCTATCCCTCTCATATTACAAAAGTGATATCTGTGAGCCCCTTGATCGAGTAGGACTGCTAAATGCATGGTCATGCTTAAATAAGTCAATATGAGATATTGAGCTCATCTGCTTGAGTGAGTCCACTTGGGAATTAAGAAACAAAAAAAAAAGATTGATATCGAAGATGACACAGTCTATGCCTCATTGATCAATTTAGATATCAAAGATAGAAGGACAAAGTCATACGAGATAATAGTCACGGAGGTTATGTCGGATCTCGAATTTCTCGTCACTTGGATAGCAATGATGCATTGCTAGATGTCGCTCATTGCTTAATGTCTTAAGCAATTTAGACACATTGTCAATGTTACGAGAACCTATTAGGTCACATACAAAGAACATGATGCTTCAGAGATTGATTGATTTTAATTTGACTAAAATATAATCCGAATTGGATTAATTGAGTTGGACTCAAATGAATCTAATTGGATTATGAAATTGGGTCTAATTCGAGTTAGACTCAACCAATTAGATGGGATAATAATTCATTAAAATGTTAAATGAATTATTAGAGGAAGATGAAGATTTTCTCTTCATTGGATGAAGAAAAGTTGAAAATCCAAAATGAGAAATATGTGCTTAATTGTGTTTATTGGCTTTAATATTACTTTAATGTGATGGGAAGCTCAAGGGACAAAATCCCTTCATATTCATGAGATGAATATAAGCCATTTTCAAAAATGGCATGAGAGTAAGTGTCATTTGCTTCCCTTCTTCCTCTTCATCTTGGCCAAAACTCCATTTTGGTGGTTTTGGTTTTGTGCTTTATGAACCATCTCAAAGTTGCTAGCACAACTAAGATGGTTCTTTTCCGAAACCAAGATTGTGCTTGTGTGGATACTTTTAGAGGCATGGATACTTGAACGTGCTAGAAATTCGGCAAACCGAGGACGAGCGGGATAAGCAAAGGGTGTGCACCAAAGGTATAAACCTTAGATAAATCGAACTTCGTACGAGTTTTTCTTTTGTATGGATCACTCGATGGAATCTCAAATTTCCACTGCAATTTTAAGTATTTTTCACATAGAGATGCCTACACCAACATACCCATTGCAGATTAGAAAACAGGGTGGAAACAAAATCCCTAAAACTGCATCTGATTCAAAATCGTAGAAAACCCCAGTCATCCAAGACAACCATCACATTTAGATCCCCCTCTTCTTAGCTAGAAATGAACTAAATCAACAAAGCTAGGTAAAAAATTTTGTTACCTTTTGATCTCTTCTAGGTGAATCCAAATTGCCCATCCTGTATGGGCACAACCACAATTAATAGAAAACCAACGATAGATCGGAGAACAACCAATTGAAAAGGGGCGATCTAGGGCTCTCACCGGATTGGCGACGTCGTTGCTTGTACCTCACCTAAAGGAATCAGGCCAAGGCAAAGAGTGACGGAGGATCAGAGCTAAGGTACAAAGAAGGGTTTGGCTGGACCAAAAGAGGAAGATCGATGGCGTTCCCAATTGGCTAACAGCGGCGGCATCGCGCTCCGGATCTTGCGCAGCAAGGGTGGCGACAATCGGGGAATAGGACGGTAAGGGATGGTGGCATGTTCTCCCCTCTCCCCATCGGCCGACGCCATTGAGTTGGGGTAGTGCGGCATCGCGCGTGTGTGAAGATGAAAAAGAGGGCAGCTGGCTGAGGTGATGCCAGGGGCGTCGGCTCCGGTGGCTCGACCAGACATAAAGAGCAACGATCACCGTTGATGATGGTGAGGGAGGCAACATTGAGCGAAGATTGAAAGAAAGGGAGAGGAGAAGAATGGAAGCATAAGGGGTTGTCGGCGGCACAGAGAAGAAAACAGAAATTTGTAAGTGGGGTGGAACTTTTACAATTAAACCCATGGACTTCAATCATTTACAACTTTATCCTCACCAACTTTGGGTTTTTAGCAATTAGGCCTCTCAAAGTTTTATATTTATCATTCTCCCCTACTAACAAAAATTTGATCCTAAATTTCGCTACTAACCCATAACAGATACTATTAATTAATAAGCAATAATAGTACTGAACGAAAATATATAATACACACCTCAAGTACACAGATGAGGATAGCGAGCTTTGATCGTGTCCTCAAGCTCCCATATAGCCTCCTCATCAGAGTGGCGTTGTCATCTGACTTTGATTAGCCGGATTGTCTTATTCCGTAACTGATGCTCCTTGTGGTCAAGAATCCACATAGGCATCTTCTCGTAGGACGCATCAGGCTGAAGTGGAACTGGTACATTCGATAAAATATGGGATGGATCTGGCACATATATCCTCAACATGGAAACATAGAATCTATCATGATGACTGGCAAGAGATGATGGTAGTGTTAGACGGTAAACTACAGCTCTAATCCTCTCTAGAATCTGAAAAGGGTTTATGTATCACGGAGCTAACTTACCTCTCAGACCAAATCTCTTCACCCCTTTCATGGGTGAAACTCATAGAAACTCATGATCACCCATGAAGAACTCTAGAGGTCTCCATCTCTAATCAGCATAGCTCTTCTGGCAATCCTGCGCCTCAGACATCCTCTATCTGATGGTGTGAACTAACTCTACCTCATGCTGAGCTCTTTGAGATCCAAACAGCTGACGTTCCCCAACCTCCTCCTAGAGGATGGGTGTCCGATAAGCCCTATAGTATAGCACTTCAAATGGTGTTATCTAGATAGCTGAATGATAAGTGGTGTTGTAGGTGAACTCAACTAGGTATAGGTGATTCTTCCAGCTGCCTTCAAAGTCTATCTTGCATACTCGAAATAAGTCCTTCAGTTAGTGAATGGTGCACTCCATATATCTATCTGAAACTCTACACAGAAATGTAGTTCTACACATGACCCATTAGAAACTCTGCAAAGTAATCCTAAGGGGCCAGTTTAGCAAGTCAATAGTAAATATATAAACTTGGTTACTCGATCAATGATTCTCCGAATCAAATCATTTACCACTGTTCTACTTAGGTATAAAATCTTTCGAAGTATATTTGTTGGTTTTTTCTATTTTCTTCATGTTATAGGTTTGCTACGCTCCCAATGCGTCACTTTGATGTTCTATTTTCATTTATCGACATATAAAATATTGAGATACAAGATCCTCAATGACCTTATCCTTGTCGTTCTGCCAACAAGCATGCTCCAAATCCATATATACTAGGGTACATTCCGGGTGTATCACGAATCTAGGCTGACACGCCACTGAGAGTAAATTCTCCGGAACAGAGGTGAGTCAATTTATCACGGAATAAAATATTTTATTCTCATTACTGAAACACTCTGTCTGTTGCCCTAAGGCTACGTTACTACCGAGTATCTGGAGATACTAATCCCTAACTCGTCAGTTCATCCCGAACCCGTTAGTAACTCTTGTGCAAGAGTTAGACCAATTTTATAGAATTCAGGAAAAAAAAACTATATAACATGTTTAGAATAACAACAATATCAAGTTTAATTCCAAATACCATTCCTTCTCCTTATCCTATTTTGATAGCCTATGGGGTTCTTTTTATCTTAATCGGTCCAAAGATCTTGTTCCACCTCCTCTATTTACGGTTGCTATTATTCTTATCTCAATGTTATTTGATTTTGTGCATCTAAGATATTTTTTTTCCATATGTCATGTCCTTGACTGACTATATTATCGTGATATTTGATGTTTGATTTACTTCATCTATATAGGATGATTTTATTATTATTATTTTCTTTTATTATTATTTTTTATTAACCCAGGCAGATAAATTTTGTGAACTTCTAAATGTTTGATTGATCATCATTGCAATAGGCTGTTCAACCAGAATGAGCAAGTTCATTATCCTAATAATTTAATTTATCTTTTGGATGCATAACTAACCAGGTTATGTGATTACATTATAACTTGAATGCATAGTAAATTTTTGTTGTCTCCGGCTTACACACTTTCTTAAACATATTTCCTTGAAGTAATTAGCGTTGCATTGAGGTTATATATATATATATATATATATATATATATATATATTTGAATGCATAATTCTCATACTTGTATCCATACATTTTCATCTCTTCAATTCCTGATCGCTAATGCTATATTTGAATTGCTGCTTCTCTTTGTATTTATATTTTGCTCACATTTTCTTCATCCAATTTCTCTTCTTCAGTTAAGATGTGGAGCCAATGTTGTTGGTCATGCTTGAGAAGCACACGGCAACTAACAAGTACACATGCACAAGTTTATTGGTTGACCCATCCAAGCCTTCTCCTAAGGATCACTGGTAAAAAGCAATTTTACTGTCACGCGCCAATCCATGGAACAATCATCCATTAATTTGATAACCCAATTGGTGGACCCAACATCAGCTCAACATACAAATCCTAATAAATGTAGCTTTTAAGCTTTTCAAACTTCCCTAAACACAATGTCATGTCTATAGTGTAGAAATTTCTAGCAAAATAACAATCAAATATTATCTCACTAGGTGGAGTCGATTATATAGATCATTCTACGTCTTTAAACTATATGTCTTACTATATCATGATATATACTTAAATTAATTTTATCTTATTTTATTATTACTAATTAAGATTTTTTTTGTTTAGTACTAGGTATCCAACCTTTTCGGACAGATTGATCTTAGGAATGACCGCTCGGCCCCATGAAAATTTCCCATTAATCATTAGAAATACCCGGAAGTGCTCGCCCAACATCCTAGGTTTGTCACCCCACCAAACAAAAATATCCTGCAATGTGCCACGACTGTGAATGATTGGGAGACAACTAATCGTCCTTCCGTTGTACTATAGTCCAACATCTCAAAGTAGCAACACTCACGCCCTAACCATCAATCCATAAAATATCCGGGTACAAAAACAAATACATGATCCCATAAAATGAAAAAAATATCTAATCATAGCTAAATAAGATAGAGGATATAAAAGACCAGAAGAAATACTTGTCGCCTGGAGAAGTCCCATCACACCAAGTGTCAAACACGTCTACGTTAAGAAAATGACTCCGTAAAATTCTAAAACATACTCAAGTAGACCTCGTATACCCAGGCATCCGATACCAAATAGTATCAGATAAACTATGTAAGAATCCATAAATACCCAAGGTAAATCGCAAACCTCGCTTGATACCATTAAATTGTCACGTCCTGAGGAGCCGCTCATCCAATAAAAATTGAACAGTACCTTCCCTATATGGTGGACAATCTGAAACCAATATACAAAGCCTAGACGGCCAACAAATACCTCAGCCAACATAGCTGGAATAAGGAAAGTAAAAGAGACAATACAATTCAAAGATACCAAAATTGACCTGACTACGGACCGATCCGACTTATGACAAAACTATTAACACATAAGCCCCTCAGGGCACATAAAAATATAAAGCACCAATACATGTCCATAAAAATGGATAAAATACCAAAAGACACATACGTAACACAAATACCATAACGAAGTCAACCCGACGGGTAGAGGGGCTGGTTGTTGTGCTCTCTCCTGGTAACTTCAAATATATCAGGCTGGAAACAAAAAACATAACAAATAAGGGTGAGTCAGGGGACTCCACGGGTATATAAACAGATAGATATGCATGACTATAAAATGATTATGCAAAAGCAGTACAGAATTAAGCAGATACAGTTCATAGGAAATCAGAAAACATGATCGGTAAATTACATGCAAGTACCTACTAGTTTCAAAGCCACCTGCAAGGTTGGAAGGTCATAAACCCCGAACCTGAAAGGTCACCCGACCATAAGCAAATAAAATAACTCTTATATGTGCATGTCATCCAAATACAGCAATAATAGCTCAAACAAATGCAACAAACATAAACAAATGCAATCATGCAGTAGTGCACATGATGCAATGCAGGTCATCCGTAACGTCAATCAGCCTCCATCATCGATCATGGATGAGATCGAGTGGGTAGGGCTATGAGAACTATACGCACTCTGCCGTCACTGCTCCTGAGTGACCGAGTGGATAGGATGCTGGTAGAGGACACAACCATCCTACCTCAAATCATATGGTGGAGCACCGCTCTCATCTCCTCGTATCACGGAAGGGAGAGATCCCTGTCTACTACCATACTGCAGATACCACCCATAAGTGGCCGAGCAGAGCCTTGATAGGGCAATTGCATACACCCTCTGATAGTACTATAAACCCATGAGTGACAGTGTATGCAGATCCTGATATAACTGACAACTCATCTCTCAATCATAAGGAAGCCTAGGATCGCTAGTTATGCAATAATGCAAAGATGATACATAACGCTAATACAAGCAACACCCATCAATTAAACCTCAATATGACATGCACAAGTCTGAAATATAAATCATGACCTACAAATAACTTACTAGACATGCAATAATGCTAGGTATTAATAAATGTCAAATATATGACATGCAAATATTTCTATACACACGTACTTGATGACTGCCTAATATCAAGTGTCACGAATGAGCCTCAAATTTAGATATTTATAAGTTGAAACCCCTAGCTCACAAAATTAAAATGTAGTACAGGGGCCTCAAGTCGTATTTTTCCAAGGACTAGTGAAGAGAGTTTAATCCAAGCTTGAATTTGTTTGTCCTTTGATGTTTTTGGGTTTTCAAATAAGATTGGGGTTTTGTTTTGTTACAAAGAATGGAAATACAGCTGAAACAAAGTGAATTCAACTAACCAAGAATTAGCTAGGAAATTATGAAAACTAAACTTTTCCTACTTGAACATTAAGCAATTCAATACGAGTTTATGAAATTGAAAGACAAAACTAGCATCAAAGACAGGCAAACAATAAATCTGTAGCTAAGTTGCAGAAATGAAGTCGAATTCACACACTACAAGTTGAATGCTAGAAACAGGGCTAAAATGCGCTAGAACCCTACCTGATCGGTCGAAAGACCGATCAGATACAAGTCTGATCGGTCGACAGACCGATCAGTAGCTGTTTGGATCGGTCGAACAGACCGATCAGTAGCTGAAAACTGATGGAAACTGCGACAACTAAGAATTCAGAAGCGAAAGATTACAGTAAATGAACACCAACCCCTCCCTCGATCTAAGATCTTTCTCGTCGTCACACAAGAACTAGCTAGGAACCCCCTAGCTCGACAAATCAGTAAAGAATTACTCCCCAGGTCAGTTATCAGCAGATCGACGCTGTTGATGGAATACTCTTCCGGTCTCCTCCTTCTCGATTGATCGGATGGCGATTGTGGCTCCGGAATGCTCCAAACTCTTCAGAGAACCCCTCTGAAAGCTCTGAGAACTCCAATTGATGAAGATCGGCGATCGAAAAGTAGCAGATCAGAAGAAGCAGAGCTTTGGCTGAAACCCTCAACCGGGCCCTTCCAGCGACGAGATTGCCTTCCAACTTCACCAGAAACTGTCCTCTATGACTCGAGATCTTGAGATGAGATTGCTCTAGTGTGGCTGCATGCGATCGAAGAAGAAGAAACGATGAAGAACTGGAAAACTGAAGCTGAATCGCGACCACCCCCTCCACAGCGCGGAGAAGTTTGATTTAAATTATCCCTTTTGAATTTGAATGGCTGTTATTGTTCCGGCCTCATCCGACGGTCGGATCTTCTCCGATCTGAACCAAACTTCCCAGATCTCTATCAATGGTTCTGATCTACTTCTCCTTAACTTGGATCAATTAGATCTGCGACGGATGGCTCAAATCTTCCTTTCCTTTGAATGGATGGTTGAAACCCTCTTAAGCATGATTCGACGGTCAGATGGACTCTGATTGGGTTCAAAGCTTTAGATCTTGGTCTATGGTTTTGATTAGCTCTATCTTAGGCTCGGATTGATCAGAAACTTAAAGACGGCTCAGATCACCCCATTTCTTTATCAGACGACCCATATTGATTCATCTCTTGATCCCCTTGATTGAAGTCAATTCTGAGCTCAAGTCTGATCCATCTGATCTAGGACTTTGGTCATTTGAAGCCTACAAAAATTAAATGCAAATTCAATGTCAAATAATCTCAAATATACAAAGATTTGTATCCAAAACCAAAATAGAAATAATTCATGAATCCTAATGTAAATGCAAACTTAAGCATATAAGAGAGGATCAAAACATGGGGTTGAGGGCCGAAAATGTTTAACAAAATAGTAATTATCAACTCCCCCTCACTTGCTCTTGGGCGTCTCGCACAAGCTAACTAAATATGTACCCCCTAGATTATTCTCAATCATAGCAAGAAGCAATTGAAAAGAAATTATCTAGGGTTGTCAATTCTCAAAAATCTAAACTCAATAGACTAGTATCTTATCCTTAAGTCAACAACTTAGTATACTTCGTCTTTCAAGACTCATTGAGATGAACTAAACTCACAAAGTCTATTAAGGGAATATTTAGTGGCTTTCTTCCTAAATTCTACATTTTCAATAAAAGTGGAGCTCACTCACACACTACCATGGTTCTTGCACTATCATAAGCTTGCGTATGCTCTACTCTCCACCATCATTCTTGAGTTGGATCCACACCTAAAATGTAACGTCCCAAAATTTCTATTTTTAGTTCTTAAAGTCCTTAGAATTATTTAGAAATGGTTTAGAAATGTTCTAGATATTTTTAGGAATTTTTAGAGTATTTTTATGGAATTTTCCGAGTCCGTTTGGTATTTTTGGAAAAAGAAAAAGAAAAAAAGGAAAGAAAGCCAAAAAAAGGAAAAACCACTAAGGGGCAGCCGGAGATCGAACCCACGACCAGCACGAAACCAGAAACGCGCGCGACCAGCTGGGCTAGGGGTATCAAGCACAACAAGGGACGGAGAGAACTCTATTTAAGGTATAGTTAAGTTAATCCGCCCTTAAGTATAAATAGATAGTTAAAGAGAGAAATTTTATTTCTCTCCTCTCCAAACCCTCACCATCCGCCGATTCCTCTCCCTCTCCTCTCTTGGGCGACGCCGACCAACATCAAGGCCAAGGAGGGCCGGCCAAGACTTTTCTCCAAGAGATAATCTTATATTCGGGATCCCCGCGACGAGAGGAACGCGTAGGCGCGAAGAATTCTCCGAGATCTCAAGTTTCTCCCGAGTCCTAGACATTAATCTTGGTTGTAAGTTCAAGATATCAATGTAAGTACTGCTCACCTGCAGTAAGAGGCGGTTTTTCCGCGAGAATTTCCTTTAAAAGTTTTTAAAAGAGATATTTCCTTGTTGTTTGAGTTTTTTTGCATGTGATCTTAGTTCATTATATGCTTATATATGTTGATTAATACCCTATGTGAGTTTAGGGTCCAAGAAAAGCTATGAGAAAAGAAAGAAAAGATAAAGAAAAGAAAAGAAAAGGCCAAGGCCTTA
>JAGFNQ010004190.1:155209-232082 GCA_024364735.1 Boesenbergia rotunda | reverse complement strand
CTGCCGTAGAAGGAAGGTGGTTTTCAGCCCAGGAGGAGAACCACCATTCGAGTTTCAAGGAGCCTCAAGGAGGAAGACTCAGAAATTTCTCTCAGCCTTGGCAGCCCACCAGATGCTAGAGCGAGGGTGTGCTGGTTTTCTTGCACACATAGTGGAATCAGAAGCAAAGGACGAACTCAAGCAGGAGGATGTACGGGTAGTCTGCGAATATCCAGAAGTGTTCCCAGAAGAATTACCTGGACTACCTCCCAACAGAGAAGTGGAATTCGAGATCGAGCTAGTGCCCGGTACCGGTCCGATCTCGAAGGCCCCATATCGTATGTCTCCAGCAGAGTTGAAGGAATTACAAGAGCAACTCCAGGAGCTACTAGACAAGGGCTTCATTCGCCCGAGTCATTCACCCTGGGGAGCTCCTGTACTTTTCGTCAAGAAGAAGGATGGGTCTATGCGTCTGTGCATAGACTACAGAGCTCTGAATAAGGTGACCATCAAGAACAAGTACCCCCTTCCTAGAATAGATGATTTATTTGATCAACTCAAAGGGGCTACAGTGTTCTCGAAGATAGACCTGTGTTCTGGGTATCATCAGCTAAAGGTTAAAGAAAGTGACATCCCCAGGACGGCCTTCAGGACAAGATACGGCCACTACGAATTTGTAGTAATGCCTTTTGGAGTAACCAATGCTCCAGCAGTCTTCATGGAGCTGATGAACCATATCTTCAGGGAGTATCTCGATAAATTCGTCATTGTATTTATTGATGATATTCTCATATACTCACAGACTCCAGAGGACCATGCTACACACTTGAGGATAGTGCTGCAGATCCTTCAGCAGGAGAAGCTCTATGCAAAATTCTCAAAGTGTGAGTTTTGGCTAGATCAGGTGACCTTCCTAGGTCACATTGTATCCAAAGAAGGCATTCAAGTTGATCCAGCCAAGATAGAAGCAGTCAGCAACTGGTGTAGACCCAAGAATGCCAGTGAGATCAGAAGCTTCTTAGGCCTGGCAGGATATTACAGAAAATTTGTGGAGAACTTTTCCAGAATAGCCTCTCCTCTCACAACCCTGACCAGAAAGAATCAGAAGTTTGAGTGGTCAGATAAATGCGAGCACAGCTTCTTAGAACTGAAGAAAAGATTGACTAGTGCTCCCATCCTGACTGTTCCAGAGAGTGACAAGGCCTTTGACATTTACAGTGATGCATCCAAGATGGGCCTTGGAGCTGTCCTCATGCAAGATGGTAAAGTAATAGCTTATGCCTCCAGACAGCTCAAGGACTATGAGAAGAATTACCCTACACACGACCTTGAGCTAGCAGCTGTGGTTTTTGCACTGAAGCTTTGGAGACACTACCTGTATGGAGTGCAGTGCAGAATCTTCACAGACCATCAGAGTTTGAAGTACTTCTTCACTCAGAAAGATCTGAATATGAGGCAGCGCAGGTGGCTAGAGTTGGTCAAGGATTATGACTGTGAAATCCTCTACCACCCAGGTAAAGCTAATAAAGTGGCAGATGCACTGAGCAGAAAATCCTGTGTAGCACTGATGTCCCTTTCATCACTGTCTCTACCACTTCAGAAAGAAATGAAGGATTTTGGAGTCGAGGTAATAATTGGGCAACTTTCTGCATTGACTCTAGAGTCAACCTTGCTTGTGGATATACAAAGAAAGCAAAGTCAAGACCCAGAGATCCAGAAGATCAAGCAGGGGATCCAAGAGGCAGAAAATTCAGAGTTGCGAGTATCAGACAGTGGCATACTCTATCTTGGAGACCGCCTTTGCGTTCCCAATGATGAGGAACTAAGGAAGAATATTCTAGAAGAGGCCCACAGTACCCCGTACTCTATGCATCCTGGTTCTACCAAGATGTACCAAGATTTAAAGCAAAGGTTCTGGTGGTCTGGACTCAAGCGAGACGTGGCCAGATATATCAGTACCTGCTTGACCTGCCAGAGGGTCAAAGCCGAGCACCAGAGACCAGGAGGAGTTCTGCAGCCTCTTCCCATTCCAGAGTGGAAGTGGGAAGAAATCTCCATGGACTTTATCACAGGTCTTCCAAGAACCACCCATGGACACGATGCAATTTGGGTGATAGTGGACAGATTGACCAAGTCTGCCCACTTCCTAGCCATCAAGTTGTCGCATTCGGTAGAGCAGTTAGCACAGCTGTACGTGAAAGAAGTGATCAGGCTTCACGGAGTTCCGAGGTCGATCGTGTCTGACAGAGATGGGCGATTCACCTCCCATTTTTGGAGGTGTGTTCAGGACGCCTTAGGCACCAGACTTCAGTTCAGCACAGCTTTCCATCCCCAGACAGATGGACAGACAGAGAGAGTAAATCAGATTTTAGAAGACATGCTCAGGGCTTGTGCGTTGGACTTTAAAGGCAGTTGGTGTAAATTTCTGTGTTTAGCTGAGTTTGCCTACAACAATAGCTATCAGGCCACCATCAGGATGGCACCTTATGAGGCATTATATGGCAGGAAATGTAGATCACCCATATGTTGGCAAGAAGCTGGTGAGAAGAAAGAGATGGAGTCAGGACTAGACAGCCAGACTGAGCTTATAGATGAGACCACTCAGGCTATCCAGACGATCCGCCAGAGGATTGAGACTGCTCAGAGTAGACAGAAAAGTTATGCTGACACACGCCGTAGGCCACTTGAATTCCAAGTTGGAGATTCAGTATTTCTCAAGGTCGCTCCCATGAAGGGAGTGGTGAGATTTGGTAAAAAGGGCAAGCTAAGTCCTCGGTACATAGGACCCTACAAGATCATAAAGAGGGTTGGTAAGGTAGCATATGAGTTGGACTTACCAGAGGATATGTCAGCTATCCACAGTACATTTCATGTCTCCATGCTAAAGAAGTGTATTCACGACCCTAGCCAAGTGATTCAGCCTCAGTCAGTACAGATTCAAGAAGATCTTAGCTATGAGAGCAGACCGACACAAATAGTGGACAAAGCAGTTAAGAGATTAAGAAACAAAGAAGTGCCACTAGTGAAGGTCATCTGGCAGAATCAAAAACATGAAGAGGCTACCTGGGAACGTGAGGACAGCATGAGAGAGAGATATCCAGAATTATTCTAAGTTCGAGGACGAACTTTTTATAAGGTATGGGGGATTGTAACGCCCCAAAATTTCCATTTTTAGTTCTTAAAGTCCTTAGAATTATTTAGAAATGGTTTAGAAATGTTCTAGATATTTTTAGGAATTTTTAGAGTATTTTTATGGAATTTTCCGAGTCCGTTTGGTATTTTTGGAAAAAGAAAAAGAAAAAAAGGAAAGAAAGCCAAAAAAAGGAAAAACCACTAAGGGGCAGCCGGAGATCGAACCCGCGACCAGCACGAAACCAGAAACGCGCGCGACCAGCTGGGCTAGGGGTATCAAGCACAATAAGGGACGGAGAGAACTCTATTTAAGGTATAGTTAAGTTAATCCGCCCTTAAGTATAAATAGATAGTTAAAGAGAGAAATTTTATTTCTCTCCTCTCCAAACCCTCACCATCCGCCGATTCCTCTCCCTCTCCTCTCTTGGGCGACGCCGACCAACATCAAGGCCAAGGAGGGTCGGCCAAGACTTTTCTCCAAGAGATAATCTTATATTCGGGATCCCCGCGACGAGAGGAACGCGTAGGCGCGAAGAATTCTCCGAGATCTCAAGTTTCTCCCGAGTCCTAGACATTAATCTTGGTTGTAAGTTCAAGATATCAATGTAAGTACTGCTCACCTGCAGTAAGAGGCGGTTTTTCCGCGAGAATTTCCTTTAAAAGTTTTTAAAAGAGATATTTCCTTGTTGTTTGAGTTTTTTTGCATGTGATCTTAGTTCATTATATGCTTATATATGTTGATTAATACCCTATGTGAGTTTAGGGTCCAAGAAAAGCTATGAGAAAAGAAAAGAAAAGATAAAGAAAAGAAAAGAAAAGGCCAAGGCCTTAAGAAATCCCCAAAAGTCAAGACTTAGGGATTTTAGCACGCAAGGTGCTCCAGAAAATGCCAAGGCATTTACAGATAAGAAAGAAAAGAAAGAAAAGCTATTTTATTTTATAAGGCCAGTACCCGGCGTCCAAGGGCGTCGTTAAAGAAATCCAGGTGTCCAATTCCAAGGTCTTGGCCCTGGTAGACCATGGTCTGCTCTATTAGGATTGGTGGCTCGCTACCCCAACCTTTTAGGGAACGCGCATATGAGATGGTACTTACGTCTTCAGTGGATCCAAGTGATTATTATTTTCAAGTATATGCTTTAGCAAAGTTTCTAAAGTTTAAAGAGTTTTCAAAAAGTTAAAGAATAGCTAAAGTTTCAAGTTGAGCCAAGAAAAGTAAATTGAGGTTTATTATTGCTTGAGTATGCATGTTTTGAGTTATACATGTTCTTAGTTTTCTTTCAAGCATCTTAGTATCTCATATGATTTCATATTGTCCTAGAAGCATGTTTGCACATTTCGAGATTTTATGAGCTAGATAGTACTTACTAAGCTTTATGCTTATAGATGCATTTCCTCTTATTGCAGATAAAGGTAAAGGCAAGCAATTCTGAAGGAAGACGACGAGGCGGTGCTGAGTAGAGTGTGTGTGGTGGCTGATTATGGAGAGATCTTTGAGACGAGACAATTTAGTTATTTGAATTGCAATGTTTAAGTTTATTCAAATTTCAAGTTCTTGCTTATGGAGATTATAGAGTATTTGAGTTTTGGATAGTTTTACATGCTCAATTTCTTAGAGTAAAGATTCCATGTCATTTCATTTAGCATACATATCCTTATGATTGCATTGGATGAGTAGAAGTGTAAGTAGTTAGAGATATTGATACTTTGTTAGAGAAAAAGGTGTTTGTGCCAAGATAGTATCAATTTCCCTTTGAATCAAGTTTTTATTGCTTAAAAATGTTTAGAAAAGTTGCAATCACATTTCATAATGCATTAGCAAGGTTGTAGAACATGTATTTGGCGTTATGAATGCATAGGAGTCAAGATTAGTACAAACTCTATTGTTAAAGTTTATATAAACTTGTTTAGTTTATTTTCTTCCATAAAAGTCCTAAATTCAAGTTTATGGATTCGTTTGATTGGCTAAATTGTTTAGGAAACTGACATAGAGTATAGAAATGGTGTCGTAGTTTGATATGGCTCGAAACTGAATGAATGGTGGACTTAAGAAGCAAGAGCCGAAAACCTGTAATTCTGATTACAGGCGTACCAGTCGACTGCTACGTCACCAGTCGACTGGTACGAGCAGTTTGAGTTGGGTGAGGCTTGTTTCAATAAGTATCAACTACGAGTTTTGAGAAGGAAAGTGTGATATGGTAGCATGCATGACTACTTAAGTTAGAATATAATTGTTAGAAGAATTTAAAAGAAAAAAAAAAGATTTCCGCACTTTACTTTTAGTCATGTATAAAAGTTGAGAAGTAGAGGAAAGTAACGATCCGTCTGAGGCAGTAAGAAGGCGGGTCGCTACATAAAAAGGCTCATCAGAATAAGTTAGGGAAATATAGAATGATAAAATGAAATAGATATTCAAGGAACTTTGATACTAAAGAATCATGATAAAGAAAGTAAAGAAATATGACATGATAAGGAAATATGGAAAAGTAAAGAAAGTGGAAGATTTGGACACTCAAGAATGTAACCTAATGCACTTTGCCCTCTTATTTTGAATTATCCTGCATGTATCAGAGTTGTGGTGGAGCAGGGACTGAGGAAATTCACTGAATTCAGTGTGCCAAGGTTCTGTTTCTGTGCCAGCTCTACTGATCGGTCCAGAGACCAATCAGTCTTCTGCCTGATCGTTCTGGAGATTGGTCTGGCTCCTTCTGATCGGACTGAGTGACTGATCAGTCTCTTCCCTGATCGGATTGGTGACCGATTAGGGTCTGATCAGTAGCTGAAACTGAGTTGAATTCTTTAGTCTGTCTGCCTGATTTCTTTCTTTTCAACCAATACTACATCTCAAACTCCTCTAGCTCCTTGTTAACAACTTCCACTTCAAAAATCTAACCCATCTCCTGATACTTCATGTTTATTTTTATTTTTTTTTCTCTTTTTTTTTCTGTTTTTCAACTACTTCTTTTGTTTTTCTTTTCTGTTTTTTCCTTCTTTGCAGTGCTAGCTGAACTACCTCATCTCGACTTCAATTTCAGTTTTTCAGACCTTCTCTTTGTTGTACTAATCTTTTCTTTTCTTGATAGCAATATTAGTTTCTCTCGAATAGAAGCAACTCTTAGATTACAAACCATTCCTTTCTTCAAGCAAAGCACTACTTCCTTGAACATTTTCCACTCCAAATTCCAGTCCACTGCCGCATAGCACATAGTCTGCAAGCAAACTTGGTGCCACAAAACACTTCCAAAACTCTAGCTTCCTTCGGAATAAACTCATGGATTTCAGCAGAATTTTTCCTCATAGGATTTGAAACGTCAAATAACATTTAGGAATCAAATTGTTTCAAATGTAATCTTCACTACCCAAAACTCACAACTCACCCTTGATACACTACTCCATCAAATTGGCACCACCTCTTCATCATTCTTTTCTTACATTTTTTTAATCATTCTTCTTTTTGAGTTGCATCCTTAATACTCTCCTCATCCCTTAAGAATCATCAAAACAGATTTCCAACTATAATCTAACAAAAAGTAGGCTTCCAAAATGCATCAATTCTTACCAAAACATTCCAAAACACTAGCCACCTCCCCCACACTTAGCTTTTTGACCGTCTCGGGCAAAGCAACATTAAGAAACATCAAACGCAACCAAGCCCATAGAGAAACATGGTTATGAACAGAAAAATAGAGGAAGAAAAAAGAATAAAGCATGTATCAACAAGCAATATTGTAAAAATTGAAATGAAAAGGAAACAAAGTGATTCACCTTTATAAATGTGGTCCAATCGTAGAAATATAGTTTTGAAAGAACCTAAGCAAGTACTAGAGTACAATCACATGTGTGTATCTCAACAATAAGGCCAAGTCCTCACTAGGTAAAAAGAATTCATCTCAAATCATCAATCTAGAGTCCATAACTAAGTAGTACTCAAATATCTAAGAATTTTCATCCATTGGCTTAAATCCTAAGTTTTAACAACCAAATTTAATTCATTTTCAAAGGACTCTAAAATGATATAGAGAAAATCTATAGAGATACATTTATTCCTAATCATGCAAGAAATAAGGCGCCAAAAAGAATAATATGGTATCCACAATGACTTTTATTCATTCTACACTATCTAAGTATTTATTAGTAAGAACTCATTATAAAAGAAAAATTTATTGCTAGAAAACATAAAAATGATATATACAATGAAATAAAAATGCAAGAAAAATAAACTCCCCTTTAAGTTGGGTAGATAGCATCTTTGATGTCCAATCCATCCACATCTAGTTCTTTTACCTCTTCAAAGTATTTCTTGAGCCGGTGGCCATTAACTCTCCAAATTAAACCATTAGTCTCATCCTTAATTTCAACAACACCATAAGGAAAAACGTTAGTTACAAGAAATGGACCTTCCCATCTAGACCTCAACTTACCTTTAATCAATTTGAGCCTTGATTTGTACAATAGAACCTTGTCGCCACTTTGGAATTCTTTCTTCAATAGGTGCTTATCATGAAAATTCTTAGCCTTTTCCTTGTAAATCCTTGAGTTCTCATATGCTTCTAGTCTTATCTCCTCAAGTTCTTGAAGTTGAAGCTTCCTTTCTTCTCCCCCTTTAGAAGCATCAAAGTTACAAGCTTTCACCGCCCAATAAGCTTTATGCTCTATCTCCACGGGTAGATGACAAGCTTTCCCATAAATTAACCGGTAGGGAGACATTCCAATTGGTGTCTTATATGCCGTTCTATAGGCCCATAATGCATCATCAAGTCTCTTGCTCGAATCTTTCCTATTAGGCCCAACGGTCTTCTCCAAAATTGCTTTGATCTCTCTATTTGAAATTTCGACTTGTCTATTAGTTTGGGGATGGTAGGAAGTAGAAACTTTGTGCACAACCCCATACTTGCTAAGTAGAGCCTTCATGTGTTTGTTGCAAAAATGAGAACTTTGATCACTTATGATAGCCCTTGGAATTTCAAACCTACAAAAAATATGTGACCTGACAAAACTAACAACAACACAAGAATCATTAGTCCTGGAGGGAATGACCTCCACCCATTTAGAAACATAATCAACAGCAAGTAAAATATACAAATATTCACAAGATGCAGGAAAAGGTCTCATAAAGTCTATCCCCCATACATCAAAAATCTCACAAAAAAGCATAGTTTGTTGGGACATTTCATTTCTAGCTCCTATATTACTTGTTCTCTGACATCTATCACAATTTTTATAAAATAGATATGCATCATGAAATAATGTAGCCCAATACAATCCACACTCTAAAACCTTCCTAGCTGTCCTCTGTGGTCCAAAATGTCCCCCGTAGGCTGATGAATGACAAAATATAAGAACTGAATAAAATTCATGATCAAGTATGCATCTTCTAATTATTTGATCACTACAAAACTTCCACAAGGATCATCCCACATATAGAATTTAGCATCACTTTTAAATTTATCTTTTTGAGCCTTAGTAAATTGTGCAGGAAAAACATGAGCTACTAAAAAGTTAACTAGATCTACATATCAGGGCGACTCACCATGTATCACTAGAAAGTGCTCATCTCTAAAATCATCATCAATAGTGGTAGGGGGTCCATCTCCCTCTATTCTGCTCAAATGATCTGCAACCAAATTCTCTTTGTCACTCCTATCTCGGATTTCCAAGTCAAACTCTTGGAGTAGAAGCATCCATCTAATTAATCTGGGCTTTGCATCTGGTTTCTTCAAAAGGTATTTCAAGGTTGTATGACCAGAAAACACAATTACATGAGAACATAACAAATATGATCTAAATCTATCTAAAGCAAAAACAATAGCAAGGAGCTCTTTTTCTGTGGTGGTGTAGTTGGCTTGTGCAGCATCTAGGGTCTTAGAAGCATAGCAGATAACATGAGGCACTCCATTCACCCTCTGTGCAAGTACAGCTCCTACAGCAAAATTAGAAGCATCACACATTAGTTCAAAAGGTAAATTCCAATTAGGGGGGGTCTAATAATAGAAGCTGAAGTAAGAGCCTCCCTTAATCTCTAAAGCTTCTTTGCATTTTTCATCAAAATAATATTCCATATCTTTCTGCAAAAGTCTAGTCAAGGGTCGAGCAATCTCACTGAAGTCTCTAATAAATCTCCTATAGAATCCTGCATGGCCAAGAAAAGCTCGAACATCTCGTACGCATATGGGGTAAGATAAAGAAGATATAACACTAATTTTAGCAGGATCTACCTCAATGTCTTTCCTAGAGACTATATGACCTAAGACAATATCACGCTCTACCATAAAATGACATTTTTCAAAATTAAGAACAAAATTAGTTTCAATGCATCTATGTAAAACCCTAGACAAATTATCTAAACAAGTATCAAATGATGTGCCAAATACTGAAAAACCATCCATGAAAATTTTCATGCAGTGTTTTAATAACTTACCAAAAATACTTACCATACACCGCTGGAAAGTCCCTGTAGCATTACAGAGTTCGAATGGCATCCGTCTATAAGCAAATGTGCCGAAAGGACAAGTGAAGGTGGTCTTCTCCTGATCCTCCGGGTCTATGCAAATCTGAAAATATCCTGAGTACCCATCTAAGAAGCAGTAATGAGACTTCCCTGCCAACCTCTCTAGCATCTAATCAATAAAAGGCAAGAGATAGTGGTCTTTCCTTGTGACTTGATTCAGCTTCCTGTAGTCAATGCAAACTCTCTATGAATTCTTTACTCTGGTGGGTACTAACTCATTGCTCTCATTTTTTACCACTGTCACTCCTGATTTCTTAGGCACCACATGGATAGGGCTAACCCACTTACTGTCAGAAATAGGGTATATGATACCTGCCTGTAAGGGTCGAGTCACCTCTTTCTTCACAACATCTAAAATCAGTGGATTTAGCCTTCTCTATGGCTGCCTGATTGGTTTGACATTTTGTTCCAAAAATATCCTGTGCATGAAAATAGCTGGGCTAATACTGGGTATATCAGCTAAAGTCCACCCAATGGCTCTCTTGTGCTGCCTCAGAACCTGCAATAATTTGTCTTCTTGCTCTGAATCTAAGTTCTGGGCGATGATGGCAGGTAAATTCTGCTCCTCTCCTAGATAAGCAAACTTCAAATGATCTGGCAATGGCTTTAGCTCAATCTGTGCCTGCTCAGTAGGTATGGGTGATCCCTGGGGCTCAGTGCAATCCCCTACACTCTCACACCTAACCTCTGAATCTTCTGTAATATCAATCAAAGTAGGTGATCCCTAGGGCTCAGTGCAATCTCCTACACCTATAAAATCCTCTCCAGTTGAAAATAAATCTGATACAATCTCCAAATCAGCCTCCTCTATAGCAAATGTCTCCTCAGCCTCCTCTGAACTAAGATACCCTCTGAAAATATCAAGTGAAGCTCCCTCAGCAAATGAATCTGCATCATCCAACTTATCTAGAATGTTAATGCTCATAATTGAGTGATCCTCTCTGGGGTGCTTCATGTTGGATCGAGAGAAAACGATAGAGGGGGGTGAATATCGTTAAACATTTTTCGGATAAAATTAAGAGCAAATGCGCAGCGGAATAAACAAAACACAAAGACACAATCGGTTTTACTTGGTTCGGAGTCGCGGTCGGCTCCTACTCCAAGGCCAACGGTTGTTGACCGTTTACTACGGGCAATACTATAATTGCGCAAAACAGTTTACAAAAGAATGATTACAATGATAGTGCAGTAAGAAAAAAAACACAGCTCTTCGTTACCGACGTCCGGTGTGGAATGTATCTCAGAGCAGAGGGACGTCGTCGGCGCTTGTATCTCGAGTTGGGAGGTTTCTGTAGCAGAGTGCCTCGAGTGGAAGAGCGTGAAAGCGTTGGAAAACTTGATTCTTGAGAAGCCTTGGTGTTGGGTGTTATTTATAACACTTCGGGGCGCCCCCCCCCCCCTCCGTGTCAACCGATCCGGAATTACCTCAGTCAGCCCTTATCCCACTCGAATAGGGCTGAGGATTGACTCTGGAGGCGCCCGGGACGCTGGGGGCGCCCTGGTTGACCATTTCAGCGAGCTTCTCGGCTGGATAAGAGTTATCCGCTTCGTTGGCTTGAGTACGGGGCGCCCTGGGCACTGGGGGCGCCCGGGAGCACGGGGGCGCCCCGCCCAGTAAGCTTCCGAAGCGTACTTATGCTGATCTCCTCTTTGCCTTGTTCTTAGGGCGCCCGGGTCCTTCCGGGCGCCCAACCCAGCTGCTACCTCACTCCTTTGAGGCTTTCTGAGCTGCAGACACTCGTTCCTTCAGTCCTGCATCCAGGGTTAGTACGAAACAAGATGGAGCAAGTATATAAGTAAGTTTTATAGCCTTAGCTATCTTGGTTCTGACTTTGGGTCTCCCAAATGGAGCCCTAGGTCGAACCGAGGCCTACTGTTCCATCGACGGGGAACGCCTCCTCACCTACTCCTCTCAGGAGAATTTACCTGTTGCCAATCGGCTCCTCCGGTTGGTCTTTTGCCTAGCGTTCCTTCGCCAGGTCTTGGATACCAAGCTGTCCTTCGCCCGGTGCCTAGCAGTCCTTCGCTAGGTTTTCGTATCCTAGCAACCCTTCACTAGGTGCCTAGCAGTCCTTCGCTAGGTCTTGGATACCAAGCTGTCCTTCGCCTGGTGCCTAGCAATCCTTCGCTAGGTCTTCGTATCCTAGCAGCCCTTCGCTAGGTACCCAGCAGTCCTTCGCCAGGACTTAGGGTTTCAGTGCCTAGCATTCCTTCGCTAGGTGCCTAGCATTCCTTTGCTAGGACATCAATCTGCACACTCAAACAGCATGTTAGATAACAAATAAGACTTAACTTTTGAACCCTTTGCCATTTATCAAAACACAGGTTCGACTTGGGTGCTGTCTGCACCAACAATCTCTCCCTTTTTGATTTATGACAACCCGATTCAAAAAGATAAGTTGATTAGAGTAGATGATAAACTACTTTAGTTCCCTCCCCCTGGAAGGAATCTCCCCTAGGTTTTTCAAAGTTTCGTGGGGTTTGAAAAATTTCTATGTCAACATGATGGAGTTAATTTTTCAGAACTTAGAAGATTTTTCAACAGTAAATTTTCCCAAAAAAAATTTTTATACTTAGAAATTTTTAGGAAAACAACTTAGTGAAAAAAGTTTCTAAAATATCTCTTTTGAGTTTTTGAAAGTACTTTTAAAAGTTTTCAATCTTTTTAGTACTTCGAAACTTTTCTAGGGAAGTTTAGAAATAAGTACTTAGTGATAGCTTAAGTTTAAGTACTTAGAAAATACTTTATTTGAAAATAATTTAGACTATGTACTTTTGAAAATAGTTTTGGAAAAAATAGGTTAAGTACTTTGAAAGAGAAAAATAGAGTAAGTATGAGTAAGTACTTTTTGAAGATAGGATAAAATTTTGAAAAAAAAATTTAAAGCTTAAAAATTTAAAGCTTCTCTCCTTTCTTATCTCTCCCCCTTTGCTATATATAAAAAAAACAATATAGTAAAATAACAAATAACTTGCATATAACAGAATAATGTGCTGTATTGAACCAATGCAAGATAAACTGAATCAAACCATTTAAATTTTCTCTGTAGGGACCTGTCTAACCCAATTAGCTACTTACTACCTGTTATAAACAGTAGTTTTCGCAAGGGTTAGTCGAGTTAAGTGTTCTGTTCAAGTTAGATTGTCTAAGCTTGATACTTAACTTGATTACTGTATTTAGTTGTATTTAGTGCCCCAATTACTGCAGATACACTGACTTAAAGCATCTTGAATTAAGGCAAAGACCTAAGCATCTCAACCCATTCTAGGTTATCACTCAAAAGTACCATAAGGTGTTTGTGAGATGCTGACTTCTAGATCTATAGGTGCATGCATTTCTAGGGTTAGGGCCTAGGCTAAGTCCATTTGCGAAAAAACCCTAATTTTGAAGGTGGTAGTTTTTGACAATAAAACTAAGTAAAAAAACTATTAAAAAGATTTTGAACATTAAGTAAAGCAAATTTTTAAAACTGTTTTACAAATTGATTTTTCAAATCACTTAAAGCAGAATATAGTAACCATATTCTACCAAGCATAATCAAAATAATGATCAGATAATCATGAAAAAGGCAAGTAGTCAACTACATAAGTCAGCTGGTCACAGGAGAGGACCAGGATAGTCACACCATAAACAGACATGAGTCAACCCTACTAAGTAGGGGCAGTCAACCAGTCAAGAGTACAATGCTAGTCAAATCTAGAAGGAGGGACCAGGATGATCAGAAGAGCCTGGCTGTCATGATCGAAACAGTGCCATCATCTCCTGATATCGTGCGTCGTTGGTCTCCCTATCAGCTCTGAGGGCATTCATGTACTCTATGTAATGGCCCTGATTTGTCTCCATTTCTTCAGTATGATTTGCCTCTACTTCCTCTCGGAGGCTCTGGACTTGTGTCTCAAGTCGGGTCACTCGCTCGTAGAGTGTCGGTGGTGGGGGCTCGTCTATGTGCTCACGAACCTCTGCTGCTAAATCTGCGACATCGACTTCAACCTCCTCGCCTGAGTCGATCTGGGGTACTGCTCTCTGACGCCTCCAGGACAAAACCCCGGTAGCTGAGACCTCTATACCGGCTAGGGAAAAGTTCCTAAATCCTATCTTGTCGAAATCGGTCATCTCTGTCATTTCACCTACGGTAATGTTACGACCGTGGTGATGTAGGATAGAGGTGATGATGTGGCAGAAGGGGGTGTGTACCCTACCCTGAGTGGTGACACTGGAGGCATGTAGGATGGCGTGGAACATGTGAAGGCCAATGTTAATGTCTAGGTGGTGGATCAACGCATACAATAAAAATGTGTGAAACGGTCGCATGGTCGCGACGTCCCGGGTGGATAAAGGTAGGAGGCAGCGGACCACAACTCTATACAGGGCGTAATCCTGGACCTGAAGGTCAACTGACTGAAATCGTCTAGCTACGGGATTTCTAGCTTCCCTATAAAAGTAGGAGTGGAGAGTGTCTAAGGTAATGTGTGAGTAGGGGGCATCAAATGGAGGATCCCTAGGAGGATAGCAACAAAAGGTGGACTGAGAGAATCGTAGTCCAAGAAATCGGTTAAGTAAGGAGGGTGTGATGGATAGAGGCATCCCTTGGACTGTGGTGACAAAGCTAAGCTGATCTTGTCTGACTATATTATTATAGAATTCTGCACATAAGGTTGTATTAATAGGATGAGTGCAGAATACTAGGTTATCGAGTTCGTAAAAGTTTATAATATTCATTGCCAATGGACATGATTGGGTGAAGAATTGTCTATTGAGATAACTAGTTTTTATGGGCTTATAGGTTGCTTGAGAAAACTTGTTACAAAGTTCTAAAGTTGGGAACCTAGGATCGAGACTAGGTTCGGTACCGGGGTTTGCTTAGTTTGCTCGGCGTTTTCTAAGGAATTGCATTAAAGAAAGTATGAAGGAATTACATTAAAGAAAGTTGGCATTAACTTAAATGCAAATAAAATTATACCGGGTGGCAGCTCGGGGAGGCATTGTCTAGGATGAGAGCTCTAGAGAGAGTTGCAAGGTCTCTTGGAAGGAAGGTAGTTGGAGAAGAAGAAGTTTGGGTGTGGAGAGAAAGATGGGGGCATGGAGACTTTTTGTAGAGCACTCCCGAGTGCCTTGGAGGTAGAGGGCGCCCCGGTGTAGGAGGGCGCCCCCCGCAGAGCTGCAGCTACCTTTTGGCATCTTTCTGCTTTTGACCACTTATACGGGGGCGCCCGTGAGGACCCGGGTGCCCTAGTTTGCGAGAAGTGGCAGACTTTCTGTCATTTTGTGAGCCTTGGGGCGCCCGCAAAGGTCTGGGCGCCCTCAATAGCTACTTTTGCAGCTTTTTGTCTTGAAGGATGGATGAGAGAGGAATGGGGGGGGGGGGGGGGGCGCCCGAAGGTTCACGGGCGCCCTAGTGACATCTTTTTGTCTAATTTTGTTTTGATAGACTTGTTCGACTACTTTTGACCAGATTTGACCTATTTGACCAGGTTTGACTGGTTTAACCATGGTTTGACCAGCTTGATCATGGTTTGGCTACTTTGACCATAGTTTGACTATTGTAAGGTCAATGCCGTTCTAGACTTTAAATGTTTGTATTTAAACAATAATGTAGTTAAATGAATTTTGATTAAGTTTGCTGTCTCACCCAATCTAGGGTTATCAATCACGTTTGCCTTATGGGTTTTGTGAGATAGGTTTTGGTGGATAGAATTATTTAAAACAATTATGATTTATTTTGAAAAAATTGAATTAATTTTGAAAACAATTGATTTTGTGTTAAAAAAATGTTTGAATCTACACGTAACTGATAATTTGTGTTAGATTTAAATTTTATAAAGAATAATTTGAATTTGAATTTCAGAAATCAGCTTCCAGGTCTTGGCGAGACACTAGGCCTTCTTTGGCCGTAGCCTTATTGGATCATCAACCCTTTCCTTAACAAAGTCTTTTAATGAAATTTCATTTTCAAAATTATTATTTGAAAAATTCTGGTCTAACTAGTTTGGGTCTTGGATCGGTAGCTTCGGCTAGTTTCACCAGTTTAAAGAGACCAAGTAGAGTATACTTGACCTTATTAGAATTGGCTTCCCTAACGTACTATCATCTCACCTCCTCCCAATACTATGTTGTCAAATTTCAGTTAAGTTGGTTCAGTCCTTAAGCTAATCAGTCCTAAGTCTAAGCATGGTAAATTGCAGAAATTAAATAAACAAGCAAACATGCACTTTGAAAACAAAAATTGAATTCTATCTAACAATAAATATAGTTTTTAATTTGGCTTCCCCTGGACTAAAGCCACGATAATGGTTAGGCAAGATATGAATCTTGTCTTTGGGGATCCAATACTGATTTGATCCAGTTTGTTTGTTCAGGCATAGTTTGGGTACCCATGCCTGAGCTTTAGGTCTGGACTGGTTCAGTACAGCATAGTAGGATCTTTGTCTAGATTTGGTTCTGTATCCTAGTGCGGATCGATTTAGAACCGACTTCTGTTTTCCAAGAATCATATCAAGACCCTTGGAACCAGAAGTGAATCATTCTAAAGCTGATCTAAGGTCCTTAACTTGAGTTTTCAAGGAGTAGTTCTCCTTTTCAAGTTTTTCAACTTGAATAGAGGTTCCTTCTTGAACCTTCTCAGTTAAGGATCTAGAGTTAGCTCTCTCTTTCATGAGTTTTACTTCCTGTCGGAGAGATTCGACTCGGAGTTTAGCTTTCGCCAAATCTCGATAAAGATACGAAATTAACTCATTTAATTGAATTCTTGTAAAACCACTTACAGTTATTTCGCCGTCCTCTGAGAATATGAGTTTGCCGTCGTCCGGCTCCGACTCTGACTCTGTCTCTATTTCTTCTGAGACGGTTAGTGCGAGCAGGTTCGACTGTGGGACCTCTTCTTCTTCTTCGGAGGAGGACTCGTCCCACGTTGCCTGAAGTGTCTTCTTCTTTCTTGTCTTCTTTGTTTCCTTCAGGTTGGGGCATTCAGTCTTGTAGTGGCCCTTCTTCTTGCACTCGTAGCAGGTCACCTTGGGTTTGATCTTTTCATTTGAGGGTTCAGTTGGTTCTTCCTTTCTTCGGCTGACTTTTCTTCTGCTAGTCTGGTTCTTTAGTTCTTTGTAGTAGTCTCGAGCTAGCCGAACCAACTTAGACCGATTTCCCTCGCTATCTTCTGAGTCTGAATCTGAGTCAGATTTGGGTGCAGGTTGAGGCTTCTTTTTGGTTGTCCTTCCAGTTTTACCTGCAACAAAGGCGATACCTTTCTCGGCCAAATTACAGTTAGTCTGTTCATGTAATTCAAGTTTAGAAATGAGTTCATCTAATTTGATTTTGGAAAGATACCTAGAAACTTTGTAAGCATCTACCATAGATGCCCACAAGGTGTTTCTTGGGAAAGCGTTAAGGGCATACCTTAGTAGGTCACAGTTTTCTACCTTGTGACTAATGGTGTGTAGACCGTTCATCAGCTCCTAGATTCTAGCGTGGAGCTGAGTTGCTGATTCGCCTTCATTCATCTTGATGGTGTATAGCTTGTTCAGGAGGAGATCTCTCTTACTGATTCTAGTGTCTGAAGTTCCTTCGTGCAGCTCGATCAGTTTGCCCCATAGCTCTTTAGCACTGTTGAATGGACCCACCCGGTTCAGCTCCTCTTTTGTTAGACGGCATTGGAGGGTCTGGGTTGCTTTAGCATCCGCTTCAATTCTTCTTTTCAGAGCGGTATCCCACTCAGTGTATGGCTGTGGTACTCCTTCAGCGTTCTTTGGAATCTCCAGTCCAGACTGGATGATTATCCACATGTCCACTTGAGTTTTCAGGTGGACCTCCATTCGACTTTTCCAGTAGGAAAAGTCTTCTCCACTGAAAAGTGGAGGTCTGGCTGTGCTGAATCCTTCTTGCATGGCCATTAAGGATTTTATCTGAAAAAGAGAGAAGAGAAAGAAAAACTTTGTCCCAAGACTTGGTCTTGGATTAGTAGTGCGGGATAAAGAAAATTAAATATCGAAGGGTGTTGCACCGGTCTCGATTAACGATAAGAATTCGAAAAAAAAGAAATAATTTTACGAAAATCCAAAAAATTCTCAAACTGGTGGTTGCACCAAATTTGAGCTTCCCCGCTCTGATACCACTTGTTGGATCGAGAGAAAACGATAGAGGGGGGGTGAATATCGTTAAACATTTTTCGGATAAAATTAAGAGCAAATGCGCAGCGGAATAAACAAAACACAAAGACACAATCGGTTTTACATGGTTCGGAGTCACGGTCGGCTCCTACTCCAAGGCCCACGGTCGTTGACCGTTTACTGCGGGCAATACTATAATCGCGCAAAACAGTTTACAAAAGGATGATTACAATGATAGTGCAGTAAGAAAAAAACACAGCTCTTCGTTACCGACGTCCAGTGTGGAATGTATCTCGGAGCAGAGGGACATCGTCGGCTCTTGTATCTCGAGTTGGGAGGTTTCTGTAGCAGAGCGCCTCGAGTGGAAGAGCGTGAAAGCGTTGGAAAACTTGATTCTTGAGAAGCCTTGGTGTTCGGTGCTATTTATAGCACTTCGGGGCGCCCTGAACGTTGGGGGCGCCCCCCCCCCCCCACGTGTCAACCGATCCGGAATTACCTCGGTCAACCCTTATCCCACTCGAATAGGGCTGAGGATTGACTCTGGGCGTGCCCTGGTTGACCATTTCAGCGAGCTTCTCGGCTGGATAAGAGTTATCCGCTTCGTTGGCTTGTGTGCGGGGCGCCCTGGGCACTAGGGGCGCCCTGCCCAGTAAGCTTCCGAAGCGTACTTGTGCTGATCTCCTCTTTGCCTTGTACTTAGGGCGCCCGGGTCCTTCCGGGCGCCCAACCCAGCTGCTACCTCACTCCTTTGAGGCTTTCTGAGCTGCAGACACTCGTTCCTTCGGTCCTGCATCCAGGGTTAGTACGAAACAAGATGGAGCAAGTATATAAGTAAGTTTTACAGCCTTAGCTGTCTTGGTTCTGACTTTCGGTCTCCCAAATGGAGCCCTAGGTCGAACCGACGCCTACTGTTCCCTCGACAGGGAACGCGTCCTCACCTACTCCTCTCAGGAGAATTTACCTGTTGCCAACCGGCTCCTCCGGTTGGTCTTTTGCCTAGCGTTCCTTTGCCAGGTCTTGGATACCAAGCTATCCTTCGCCCGGTGCCTAGCAGTCCTTCGCTAGGTTTTCGTATCCTAACAGCCCTTCGCTAGGTGCCTAGCAGTCCTTTGCTAGGTCTTGGATACCAAGTTGTCCTTCGCCCGGTGCCTAGCAATCCTTCGCTAGGTCTTCGTATCCTAGCAGCCCTTCGCTAGGTGCCCAGCAGTCCTTCGCCAGGACTTAGGGTTTCAGTGCCTAGCATTCCTTCGCTAGGTGCCTAGCATTCCTTTGCTAGGACTTCAATCTGCACACTCAAGCAGCATGTTAGATAACAAATAAGACTTAACTTTTGAACCCTTTGCCATTTATCAAAACACAGGTTCGACTTGGGTGCTGTCTGCACCAACACTTTATAGCATCAAATATACTGAACTGGACTACTGTGTCTCCTATCTCCATGGACAGTGTGCCTGCATATACATCAATCTTTGTCCTCGCAGTCTTCAAAAATGGTCTTCCAAGAATGAGTGGAGATCTATGTGCTAGGTAGTCCCCCTCCATGTCCAAGATATAGAAATCCGCAAGAAAAATCAGCTCTTTCACCTTCACTAACACATCTTCAATAATTCCAGCTGGGTGGGTCTAACTCCTGTCTACTAACTGAATCACCACTCCTGTAGGCTGCAGAGGACCAATACCAAGCATCTGAAAAACTGATCTAGGTATCACATTGATAGAGTCTCCCAAGTCCAACATAGCATCATGAAAGAGAGTCCTCCCAATCTCACAAGACACATTAAATACCCCTGGATCTTCACATTTCTGAGGAATAGCATGGATAAGGGATGAGACATTCTTCCCTAAACTGACCAACTCATTTTCCTTTAGCTTGTTCTTGGGAACACACAAATCCTTGAGAAATTTAGCATACTTGGGAATTTACTTGATCATGGTCAACTAAGGCACATTAATCTCTACCTTACTGAAAAGTTTAACAAGCTCATTATACTCCTTTACTTTCTCCTCCTCCACTTGCTTTTTGGCTTGAGTCTTGCGCTGTGGAAAGGATAAAGGAACCCTTGATTCCTCCACTTGAGCCGAAACTTTTGGAGTTGAGACTTGAGCTGAAATTCCACTAGATGTAGCTGCTGTAAACTCACTTTTGCCACTGATTTCTCCTTCATTTTCCACCAAAATCACAGGATCAATTGAAGAATAAGTGAGGCTTGAACTAAGATCACAACCAACTGATTTAGAAGACATTTCAGGGCTGTTTTGAGCTGGAAAACTAAGTGCTGTGAATTTTTCAGAAAAATTAGCCTTTGGGACATTTGAACTTGAAGCAACCTTCCCACTCCTCAAAGTGATGACACTAACGTTCCCTTTTGGATTAGGAGTAGCTTGAGAAAATACTTGACTTGATCTTTAGGCTTGCATTTGGTTCATTCCACTAGCCAATTGTCCAATGTGTCTCTCAATGTTTTGTAAGGTAGAATCATTTTTTTTGTTGACCTTGTTGTTGTTGCAAAATTTGTTGTTGTTGGAGAATTTGTTACTGTTGGATCGAGAAATGCGAGAGAGGGGGGGGTGAATGTCGCAATTCGTTCGGATTTAAAAAGAGCGGGTGAGCAGCGGAAATAAAAGAGAACACAACAACGCAAACACAGCCGGTTTACTTGGTTCGGAGCCTAGGTCGACTCCTACTCCAAGGCCCACGGTCGTTGACCGTTTTCTGCGGGCAATTCTATAAGTTCGCAAAAGTTTACAAGACAAATAATAAAAATCTTTTCGTAAACTTAAATACAACTCTTGTTACCGACGTCCGGTGAAGATCGAAGTTCCGGAGCAGCGGGATGTCGTCGGCTTGAGTTGGCAGCTTTCTTGAGTGTGTCGTGGAAGCAGAAGAGCGCAGAATTGTCGAAGGAATTAGTGCCTTCAGGAAGGGGGTCGAGGGCCCTTTATATAGGGCCTGGGGGCGCCCTGGTCGACGGGGGCGCCCCCCACGTGGCAGCTGATCCGGTTGCTGCTCGGTCGTCGTCTGATCCCCTTATCCTCGGGATCCGGTTTGACCGGGGCGCCCGGATGACTCGGGGTGCCCGGATTGAATGGTCAAAGCCTCATCTCCTTGGCTTCGCAGAAACGCTGTTCGGCAGCTGTCAGTGGGGGCGCCCGGGACAGCGGGGGCGCCCTGTGAGTGTAGCGCAGTAACACACTGTTGATTTGCAATGGGGGCGCCCGGGACAGCGGGGGCGCCCTGGCTATGTACTGTTGAATTGTTGTTGTGAACACCATGGGGGCGCCCGGGACATCTCGGGCGCCCTGGTCAGCAGTTCCCTCACTCCTTTGAGGCACTCTGAGCTGCAGACACTCGTTCCTTCGGTCCTGCATCCAGGGTTAGTCCAAAACACAATAAAACAATAGCATAATATACTATACAGCCTTAGCTGTCTTGGTTCTGACTTTGGTCTCCAAAATGGAGCCCTAGGTCGAACCGACGCCTAATGTTCCCTCAAGGAGAACGCGTCCTCACCTACTCCTCTCGGGAGAGTTTACCTGGTGCCAGCCGGATCCTCCAGTTGGACTTTTGCCCGGCAGTCCTTCGCCAGGTCTTGAGTTACCAAGCTGCCCTTCGCTTGGTGCCTAGCTACCCTTCGCTAGGTCTTTTCTTCTGGCAGCCCTTCGCCAGCCTAGCAGTCCTTCGCTAGGGCTTGTCTTCTGGCAGCCCTTCGCCAGGACCTAGCAATCCTTCGCTAGGGTTTTTCCATTCTGGCAGTCCTTCGCCAGGGCCTAGCAGTCCTTCGCTAGGGCTTTTCCTGTACACTCAAGTAGCATTGTTAGATAACAAATAACCCTTAACTTTTGAACCCTTTTGCCAATATCAAAATACAGGTTTGACTTGGGTGCAATCTGCACCAACAGTTACATCATCTCCTCTAGCCTTTGTTGTTGAGCATTCACCCCACTAGAACCTCCATAACCTCCTTGATTAGCATGGGTCTTCGGTTGACCTTGAAATGAAGAAGTAGGCTGCTGAAAATTATGACCTTGTTGTGAATTCTGAAATTGAGGTTGTTGGGGTTGATTAAATGGTTGATTTGGCTGCTGAAAATGCTGAAAAATGCGCTGGGGACTAGGTTGAAATTGCTGAAAATTGTAGCTCTGAAAATTCTGATTTTGGGGTTGAAATTGTTGGTTGAAAGGCTGAAATTGTTGGGGCTGAAATTGTTGAAAATTGTAGCTCTGAAAATTCTGATTTTGGGGTTGAAATTGTTGGTTGAAAGGCTGAAATTGTTGGGGCTGAAATTGTTGACTTGAGGGCTGGAAATTTTGATTGTATGGCTGAAGTACTTGCTATGAAGATTGATATCCTTGCTGTGAAGGTTGAAAAGGTTGTTGAAAATTCAGATTCCCTTAAAAACCTTGCTGATTTCCTTGAAAAGGTTGCTGATTTTGATGAAAAGGCTGCTGAAATTGTTGGAAAGGTTGATTACTTTGCTGAAAATTTTGAAAATTCGACTGAGGTTATTGTGTGGGCTGTTGTGAAGGGGTTTGTTGATAAAATGAGTTTCCATACTTCAAATTTGGGTGCTCCCTCCAACCTGGAATGTAAGTAGACGAGTAGGGATTGTTCTTTTGTTGGAATTGTCCCCTAGTCAAAGCTGCTAGTGATTCATCTTGTTGAAGATTAGGACACAAATCCGAGTTATGTTCTTGACTCGAACAAATGCTACACAACCTCATCACTTGATTTGTAGGTGAATGTATCGAAAAATTCTGATTTTGGCTCACATTGTTCAATGTCATTTGCTTCACCAAAGTAGTAAGCTCCATCAAAGAACTCTTTGTTGGGACCGGGTGCATGTCGACGAGGATACGAGTTCGTAAAATTTTAAATTTTTACGTGCAGCGGAAGAATTTGCATAAAATAATTTCCTAAATTATTTTAACTTCGTATCTAGCATGCAACCTTATAGTGTATCGACATAATCATAAAATAAAAGTTTGCGGAAAAGTAAACTAATTTACTTTTATACCTTGCGTAACTCGAAGAAAGGGACGAGATCCAACCGTAGCGTCCCTTGGAAGTTTCGCCTCTATTCGCGTCCACGCCGAGTTCTCTTCGGGATGACTTCGCAAAGTCACGAGTTTTGTGCCAACGAGAACTACTAGGTTCTCTATGGGCACAACTTAGAAGATCAAGAGAAGAATTAGGAAACTAACCAACGAAGTAACGGAATCGAATTCCGAGAAGAGAGGAGTCGCTATCCGCTTCTTCTTCTTCTTGTTCGGGTTCTCCTTCTTCTTGTTAGCTCACGCCAACCTCAAGGGGAGGAGAGGGTTGCGCCGGCCCTAGATGGAGGAAGGTGGGCGCCGGCCCTAGGTCTCCTTGGTGGGTGCCGACCCTAGGTGTAGAGAAGGGAAGGAGAAGAGAATAGAGAGAGGGAGAGCTCTTCACAACTAGATTAGTTGATTGGGAATAAGGGCTAGCCTTTGGTTCCTTTATATAGTAGCAACTCCTTTGCTAAGTCTCCCTCTAAACCGAATTAACGGAATTAACGGAATTAGTTATAAGAAATTTATCTTATAAATTTTATTATTAATTATTCTGTTTAAGCCTAGTCTTATTATAACTAATTTATAATAAAACAAATTAGTAATCATAAGAAATTTATCCTATAAATTCTCTTATGAATTTTATTATAACTAACATTATAATAAAACTAATTAATTATCATAAGAAATTTATCCTATAAATTTCTTATGAATTATTCCGTTTAAAACAAGTTTTATTATAACCAATTTATAATAAAACAAATTCTTCTTCTCTTTAAATTATAGAATAAATTTTATAAGAAATTTATAAACTTTCTTATTATGGAAAAATCAATTCATAATTGATTTTATAAAATTAAAATAAACCAATTCATGGATTATTTTAATCTTCCATAAAAGGAATAAATTTCTATAAATTTATTTATATAAATTTCTTTATACAAATTTATTTATCCATAATTTATAAAATAAATCGCGCTGGATTTATCTTTATTAATTAAACCAAAATTAATTGGTTTTCTCCTCTTATTGTGGCCGGCCACCAAAGGGGGTTTTGGCACCCTCTTTGGCCGGCCAAACCAACCCGAACCGCCGCGAATTAAACTCATTTAATTCGCCCAAAAAGCCTTCAAAAGACTTAGCCATTTTTAGCTTCCATTGCGCCTCTGACTAACTCAGATTCGACTTATTTCTCTTGATCGGAAAATCCAATTTTCAACTCGTTTTAAATCCCTCAGATTACTCGTAGTGCGTGTGACTAAATAGGCTTTCGATTTATGTTGGCCGTCTATAATTAACTAATTATAGAACGATCATGAGTGGCACCTAGTAGTACATCATGATCCCCAATTAATCGAAAGATCAACGGTTTGACCTCAGAAGAAATTATTCTGAAACCCTTCAGCAGCTCTAATGAATCGTGCCCCATTCCCTTCACCACCTTATACCCACTTGGTTCAGGACACGGTCAATGGTGTCAGTCCCCACTAGGCTGACTACGTCACACCTAGCCCAAGTAATGTCTTACTCGTCCTTTGGATTTCTAATTACTCTCATGTATTTTAGAGACTCTCACTCTAAACATGATATGCTCTGGCCAGAGGCTTTGAGTAATAATCCGACGATAGGCCTGGGTATACATCTCCTCGCAAGGAGTGGTGAATCCTTTGTAGGCTGTTCAAACATCTTCGGGCACTTCGGCTTATACCCGATCATCCTGGGTCCACACCTCCTTGGAGATGTTTGCTTAAGATGTCAAAGTATAAGTCTCTATGACCAAGATGACTTGAACACCGCAAGTCAAAGGAACATCGCACTTAAGCCGCAGTAAGATCTTCATTGACATATCTACATGTAGATTCCCATATGAAGTCTTACAGCTAGTCACTCCAATGAACTAATTCCCTTAACTAGCATCCATGTTTATCTCCGGACATCCCAATGTCACCAGCCAGTGAAAATCAGCTGAATAGAGAATAACCCATGCTAATCTCAACAGAACTGATAATGTCCGTATTTATCAATTCATCGACTAGGGATATTTCCAACACTTCACATTTGCACATTTAGAGATAATCACTAGTTGTGATCCCATCACAAATTCTCTTATGCTGTGAACTGTAAGGCGGACATTCAGTAGATGAGTTTAAGATCCCAATCAAATACACAAACATGTATACTCAAATAGTGAATTATCATTTATTGAAATAAATGTTTACAATCATAAGGCGATTGCCTTAGGACACTTCTCTCATATCACTAACACTCTTGATCTCCTTTTGTTCATTAGAAACCATTTGAACCTCATTTACTCCTCTAGTGGAAAAAGCTCTACTCCCAAACTGTTGTGAATTTTCTGCCATGTTTGAAATTAATTCCCTAGCCTGATCTGGTGTCTTGTTCACTAAGGCTCCTCCAGCTGCAGCATCAATCATAATCATATCCATTTGAAGTAGACCCTCATAGAAATACTGAATAAGGAGTTGCTCACTGATTTGATGCTGTGGGCAACTTAAGCAAAGCTTGTTAAATCTCTCCCAATAATTGTGGTCTCTCCCACTATGTGGTCTCTCCCACTACTTGCTATGTGGTCTCTCCCACTACTTGCTATATACCACAAATACTCTTTCTGATAATTGCAGTTCTGAAGGCTGGAAAGTACTTCTCTACAAATGTCTTCTTCATGGAAATCCAACTAGAAATATGTCCGGTGGGCAAATAATAGAACCAATCCTTAGCTGCTCCAGTCAGAGAAAATGAAAATGCCCTCAACTTGATATCCTCTTCAGAAATCCCCTGAGGCTTCATGGTGGAGCAGACTACGTGGAACTCATGCAAGTGTCTGTTTGGATCTTCTCCAGATTGACCTTGAAACTTAGGCAATAAATGAATAAGTCCTTATCTCAGCTCAAAATCACGAGTAAGCTCTGGATAAGCAATACATGAATACTGGAAAGCATCATCAGGTGCTGCAAGCTCCTTCATTGTTTTTTGGTGTTCTGCCATAGGACTGCCTGAATGAGTAGAAATGATTGAGTAGAAATAATCTCAATAGCTTCTGAAACTCTGCCCTGGCTAATCCTTACTCTGAAAGTCCTCTCAATTTCAGGATCAAACTCCTCAAGATTACCACCTGCAGTCCTGGTCATAAACCAAACAAGAAATGATAACAAATGTATATAGAGAGAATAAGCAAATGAAATAGGTCACAAAATATGAAAATAAGAACACAAGCTAAAATTAAACAAAATCAACTAGTTTCCCCAGCAACGGCGCCAAAAATTTGATGACTGCCCAATATCAAGTGTCACGAATGAGCCTAAAATTTAGATATTTATAAGTTGAAAACCCTAGCTCACAAAATTAAAATGTAGTACAGGGGCCTCAAGTCGTATTTTTCCATGGACTAGTTAAGAGAGTTTAATCCATGCTTGAATTTGTTTGTCCTTTGATATTTTTGGGTTTTCAAATAAGATTGGGGTTTTGTTTTGTTACAAAGAATGGAAATACAGCTGAAATAAAGTGAATTCAACTAACCAAGAATTAGCTAGGAAATTATGAAAACTAAACTTTTCCTACTTGAACATTAAGCAATTCAATATGAGTTTATGAAATTGAAAGACAAAACTAGCATCAAAGACAGTAAAACAATAAATCTGTAGCTAAGTTGCAGAAATGAAGTCGAAGTCACACACTACAAGTTGAATGCTAGAAACAGGGCTAAAATGCGCTGGAACCCTACCTGATCGGTCGAAAGACCGATCAGATACAAGTCTAATCGATCGACAGACCGATCAGTAGCTGTCTGGATCGGTCGAACAGACCAATCAGTAGCTGAAAATTGATAGAAACTGCGACAACTAAGAATTCAGAAGCGAAAGATTACAGTAAATGAACACCAGACCCTCCCTCGATCTAAGATCTTTCTCGCCGTCACACAAGAACTAGCTAGGAACCCCCTAGCTCGACAAATCAGTAAAGAATTACTCCCCAGGTCAGTTATCAGCAGATCGACGCTGTTGATGGAATACTCTTTTGGTCTCCTCCTTCTCGATTGATCGGATGACGATTGTGGCTCCAAAATGCTCCAAACTCTTCAGAGAACCCCTCTGAAGGCTCTGAGAACTCCAATTGATGAAGATCAGCGATCGAAAAGTAGCAGATCAGAAGAAGCAGAGCTTCGGCTGAAACCCTCAACCGGGCCCTTCCAGCGACGAGATTGCCTTCCAACTTCACCAGAAATTGTCCTCTATGACTCGAGATCTTGAGATGAGATTGCTCTGGTGTGGCTGCATGCGATCGAAGAAGAAGAAGCGATGAAGAACTGGAAAACTGAAGATGAATCGCAACGACCCCCTCCACAGCGTGGAGAAGTTTGATTTAAATTATCCCTTTTGAATTTGAATGGCTATTATTGTTCCGGCCTCATCCAACGGTCGGATCTTCTCCGATCTGAACCAAACTTCCCAGATCTCCATCAATGGTTCTGATCTACTTCTCCTTAGCTTGGATCAATCAGATCTGCGACGGATGGCTCAGATCTTCCTTTCCTTTGAATGGATGGTTAAAACCCTCTTAAGCTTGATCCGACGGTCAGATGGACTCTGATTGGGTTCAAGGCTTCAGATCTTGGTCTATGGTCTTGATTAGCTCTATCTTAAGCTCGGATTGATCAGAAACTTAAAGACGGCTCAAATCACCCCGTTTCTTTACAGACGGCCCACATTGATCCATCTCTTGATCCCCTTGATTGAAGCCAATTCTGAGCTCAAGTCTGATCCATCTGATCTAGGACTTTGGTCATTTGAAGCCTACAAAAATTAAATGTAAATTCAATGTCAAATCATCTCAAATATACAATGATTTGTATCCAAAGTCAAAATAGAAATAATTCATGAAACCTAATGTAAATACAAACTTAAGCATATAAGAGAGGATTAAAACATAGGTTTGAGGGCCGAAAATGTTTAACAAAATAGTAATTATCAGTACTCTAACAGAATAAGAGTATCAAGCATAGAGACGGTATTGAAAATAAACTTTGAGTATATCAAAGGGTCAAGCAGTAAATATCAAGCAGGATATATAAAAGATAGATAAAGGTAAATCCTACTACTATTCATAAAAGAAACCATGCATTGAAACTTGATAATATCTTCATAGATAAGTTAGAAGGTACCCGCCTCAATGCAGATGTCCATATCGCAGAGAACCCTCCGTCCAGAATACCCAAGTGCCAATCAGTAAATCGGTGTCTTGTATCAAAAGATATAGATTAAGCTATCATAACAAATGATACTACAACTAAATACCAAGTCGTATTAGGATTAACCCAACTATCAAAATTAGGATTAATCCTATGAAGCTAAACCCAAATATAAACCCATGATCAAACTACTCCAAGATCTAGAGTACAAGTCGACTCAAGGTTTACCTTCCAAAAGAGCTAATCCAACAACAAATCAACCCATAGCACATGTATGACAAGATCAAGAGCACCCTCCAAAACCCCAAATCATGTTAAGTTCACTACAAGAGTCAACTTGATCCTATCACTGAGTTAAGAAACCCCCACAAGGCTCTCTTTCAAGAGTTGTTACTCATAGGAAAATCAGATAAGATCAAACACCAACAGATAACTCTAAGGAGAATCCTCAATAGCCCCATGGCATATGGCAAGCATAGCATAGCAAAACCAAACACCAATCCAAGGTCTTCCATGGTAGAAACCACACAACCAATACAAAATTCTCAGATCTAAAACTATTGTAAAACAGAAAAAGGCATCTAAAACAGAACAACTATACCCTAGCCAACATCAACTAAAACCAAAATCCATCACTACCAATCATATTGAATTTGGTACATTCATGGATTTAATCCAAAGCAACACCAACATTCACCTCCAAAATTCTGCTCACAGCAACCTCAAACACCACACAATCGAAAACATGCCCCAACATACCCATTCCAGATTAGAAAATAGGGTGGAAACAAAATCCCTAAAACTGCATTTGATCTAAAATCGAAGGAAAACCCAGTCATCCAAGACAACCATCACATTCAGATCCCCCTCTTCTTAACTAGAAATGAACTAAATCAACAAAGCTAGGTAAAAGAATTTTGTTACCTTTTGATCTCTTCTAGGCGAATCCACATTGCCCATCCTGTATGGGCACAACCACAATCAACAAAAAACCAACGATAGATCGGAGAACAACCAATTGAAAAGGGGCAATCTAAGGCTCTCACCGGATTGCCGACGTCGCTTCTTGTACCTCACCCAAAGGAATCATGCTAAGGCAAAGTGTGACGGAGGATTAGAGCTAAGGTATGGAGAAGGGTTCGGTTGGACCTAAAGAGGAAGATCGATGGCGTTCCCAACCGGCTAACAACCGCGGCATCGCACTCCTGATCTTGCGCATCAGGGGTGGCGATGATCGGGGAATAGGATGGTAAGGGACGTTGGAATGTTCTCCCCTCTCCCCATCGGCAGGCGCCATTGAGTCATGGCGGTGTGGCATCGCGCGTGCGCGAAGATGAAAAAGAGGGGTGGCTGGCTAAGGTGATGCCAGGGGCGTCATCTCCAACAGCTTGGTCCGATGTAGAGGGCGACGACACTGCCGATGATGGTGAGGGAGGCAACACCGAGCAAAGATCGAAGGAGATGGAGATGAGAAGGATGGAAGCGTAGGGGTTGTCATAGGGATGACAATTTTCCCGCGAATTTGGATACTCGCAGAGAAAATCCAAAAAGGGACGGGTTTGAGAGGTATTTTTGGATTTGGATTTAGATTCGGAGATTTTTTAAAATCCCTGAAATAGACTGGGGCGGATATGGGGATGTTATCCCCATCTCCGAACCCGTCCCGATATCTCTAATAATAATAAATTAATAATAATTATTAAAATAATTTCAATAATATTAAAGATTTATGAAAATCTAATACAAATCCTAAATTAATAATTATTATTAATTTATTATTATTGGAGATATCTCTGTGGCGGGGATAGGGATAAGGGTTTAATCCCCGTGGGTTCGGGGACGAGGATTCCCCGATTAAGTGGAGGCAGGGATGGGGACGAAGACGGGGATGGAGATTTACTTCGGGGACGGGGATGGGGACGGCAAACCTGTCCCCGACCCGCCCCATTGTCATCCCTAGGTTGTAAGTGGGGTGGAACTTTTGTAATTAAACCCATGGACTTCGGTGATTTACAACTTCATCCCTAACTTTGGGATTTTAACAATTGAGCCTCTCAAAGTTTCGTATTTAGGACCAGGGGCGATGTCCTAGGTCCCCTAATTTTTGGGACTCCCAAATTTGGCATATAATATATATTATATATAATTAGATTGTTAAAATATATTTTATTAGATTATTCTAATAAAGACTCAAAATATATATATATATATATATATATATATATATATATATATATATATATATATATATATATATATATATATATATATATATATAATGTCGAATGCTGTCATTTTTCTTTTCCCATACTTTATCCCTTGTACAACTCTTTCTTCGTTAATTTGTTTATAGAAATCAGAAGACTCTGAAGAGTGAAGTCTGAATCCTGAATGTCAATTTCCTCCCTTCTCCTTTGAATCTCTTCTAATTAAATCAGAAATGTCTATTTTCTAATTGAAATTTTAATTTCATCAATATCATCATTCATAAATATATAAACCTACAAGTTACAGTTACCTACTTATCTATATTTTTTCTTATTGTCAATATTCAATATTGATTTTTAATATTGTATTGAAGTCCAATATTTTGTGATTTTTCTTGTAGATTGGAAAGAGTTTAAATAAATCATCCCAAGTTTAGTCATCATAGAATAGATTATACCGATTGCTTCAAGCATAAACCAAGTTTTATTGCTCTTTCACTATTATGTTCACTATATGTGTTTGTTTTGTTGCTAGCTTTGGTGCGGGTTTTGTGTGTTTTATTTTTACACTTGAAATTTGTAGTACAAGCATGTTTCCAAAGAAATTTCAATTTGGGAGTCAAAAAAGAAACAAAAGAAAAATAGTGGAACAAATTATTAAAACTCAAAAAGGTGCTCTTTATAAGTTTTTTAAAGCTAGCTCTTCAATTTAAGATTCAGTTGATGAACTGTAAGAAGAAAATTAAGAAGAACTAAATGATCATACAACAACCGAGTAATCAAGAAGAACTAAAAGATCATACAATTAAAGAGTTGTAAGAATTGAGAGAAAATGATGATAATAATCATGCAACGGATGAGTGGGAAGAATTAAGAGAAAATAACGATAATGATTTAAATGTAGAAGTTGGTAATATAATTGAGAATGAAAATGAGTAGAGAAAAGTTGTTATGTTTTGGATATATGAGATCCAAGATCTTGGGATGCATTGATAATAAAACAAGAGATCTTTTGGTAAAAAAAGGTCCTATAAGAGAAGGTAATCTTAGGTTCCCTGTAGATGAGCTTTCTAGATATTTTTCATATTATTATTACATAAGAAAATTATCAAATAGATAATCAAGATAGAAAATGACTTGTGTGCTCGAAAGATATAGGTGAACAATAAAAGTTTGTTAGCAAATGAATGTCATAATGATTGGAAACATTTAAGTGGCAAACTTAGTCAACATGAGAATGGCATTCAGCATATTACCAACATGAGAACTTGGATTGATTTGCAAATTAGATTGAAAAAAATATGAAACAATTGACAAAGAGATCCAAGTGCAAATTAAGAGAAAGAACAATGAAAACTTATTTTAGTAAGGATTATTTCTGTTGTCAAATGTCTTGCTAAGCATAATTTGGCTTTTTATGGGGATAATGAAAAATTTTACCAAGGCAGTAAAGGTAACTTTTTGTTAGTAGGAGTCCTAGAGTCAATTATGTGATGATTGACTAGGGACATTTTGTATCATATTCTATAATTAATAAGGCATGATTGGTTATTATATTTACTATGTATTTGTGCCAAATAACTAAATATAATAATATCCTTGGGTAGTAGGTTCTTATCTACATCATATCGATTGGTTGAATCGATAGTTAGATGATGTAGAGAACACTACTCTAAACCATTCCTAGTCAAGTATTAATATTCAAGGACAATATTAATGCATGGAGACTAACATGTAGGTCAACTGATGACTTGAGCTCACAAGTCATGGATATGTGATATCAAGTTGACACATAGGTATACATTGGAGAATGTGTACTGAATTGACCTGCCATGAGAAAGTTTCATAGATTGTCATAAACTTTCTCATGTGACTATTAGTATGAATAGTCCTTAGACCTGAAGTCACTACGGTTCCCTACATAAGGAGTTATGTACTTTGGTATCGTCAAACGTCACCCGTAACATGGTGGACTATAAAGGCGATCACTGGGTATGTAATGACTTATACGGAGGGATGTGAGTGATGTAGATGGGATCTATCCCTCCCATATGACGGGAGTGATATCTGTGAACCCCTTGATTGAGTAAGACTACTAAAACGCATGGTCATGCTCAAATGAGTCAATATGAGATATTGAGCTCATTTGTTTGAGTGAGTCTACTCAAGGATCAAGAAACACAAGATTGACTGAGGATGACACGGTCTATGCCTCATTGGTCAATCTATATATCGAGGATAGAAGGACAAGGTTATACATTATCATAGTCACGGAGGTTTAGTTAGATCTCGACTTTTCTTGTTACTTGGGTAGCAATGATGCATTGCTAGATGCCGCTCATTGCTTATGTGTCTAAAGTGGTTTAGACACATTGCCAATGTTACGAGAACCTATTGGGTCACACACTAGGGACACGATGCTTCGGAGATTAATTGATCTTGGTTTGACTAAGATTTGATTCGAATTAGATTAATTGAGTTATGCTCAAGTTAATCCAATTAGATTATGAGATTGAGTCTAATTTGAGTTAGACTCATCTAGATTAGACTCAACCACTTAATTATGGATAATATTCATTAAAGGGTTTAGTAAATATTATTTAGGAGGAAGGCTAAGAGACATTCTATTCATTAGATGAATAGAATATTAAGAGACTCAAGGATTACCAAGAGGCTTGGTATTCATTGGGTTTTATTAGCATTAAGATGAGAAGAGCTCAAGGGACATAGACCCTTGGTATTCATTAGATGAGTATAAATACCCCCCCCTTGTCAAAGGCTAGAGGGTGCATCTCTCTTCCTCTTCTTTCTTCCTCCTTGTCCATAACTCCCTAGTGGAAGTTCTTGTGCTTTGTGAATCATCCCAAGTTGCTAGCACAACTAAGGTTGTTCTTCTTCGAGGCATAGATCGTGTTCATGTGGATACGCATAGAGGCATGGACATATGAACGTGCAAGAGATCCGGCGAATCAAAGGACTAGCGGGATAAGCGAATGGCCTGCGACAAAGATATTCCTATAAGATAGGAATTGTAGATCACTTTATATGAATTTTTCTTTCGCATGGATCGCTCGAGGGATCTTATTTCCGCTGTGATTTTAAATGTTTTTACCTATAGATCCCTACAGTGGTATCAGAGCCACTTGCGAAAGATCGTACAAAGTTTAGAAAACTTTTATATGTGATATAGAAGTAGGATATAATTTTATTATAGATTGTATAATGTATGAGCATTTGTCGAGATACAAAAGTTTGTGTTGATCAAACTAAAAGTCTATAGCATCGATCATATGAAATATGAAAGTGTGCTATGATGCGAATGTACTCGACAAATTTTATAACCTATGGTTTTGGCTTATGAGCATTTTTACAATCATAATAAAAATTGATGTCTTAAATCTATTGTATTTGATTGATGACATGGTGCATGGTTATGGCCTTAACCCCAATGTGATTGGATGTATATGTGTGTGTGTGTGTTAGAACTTTTTAATGAATTATAATCTATTTTAGATACACTTAGACTTAATATTGATAATGTGAGAGGTAAGGTTAATGGTTCCAATATAAAAGGTAAAAATCAAGGTGTATGATGTTTCTTGAAAAAAGTCCAAGAGTATTTTATATGTCATATACTTGTCATTATCTTAATTTAACAATTTGTCATATGGCAAATATTTGTGTTAAGGTTGTGCCATTTTTTAGAGTTGTGCAGCGCATGTATATTTTATTTGTTAGTTCTACAAAAAGGTGGAAGATTTTACAAGATCATGTTCATCAATTAACTCTAAAGTTATTGTCAACAATAAGATCGGAAAGTTATGTTAATAATATCACAGCCATAATAACTCAGTCAAATAAGATAAGAGAATCTTTATATGAATTATTAAAAGTTAGTGAAAATGCTAAGACTATAAGTGAGGTTGAATCTTTAGCTAACACATGAACTTTAAAATTTTGAATTTTTGTTAGACAAGACTATATGACATAAAATTTTAGAAAAAAATTGAATTGATCAGCAAAATAAAAGGTTGTCATATAAAAAAATCAAGGTGCATGTATGATATTTCTTGAAATAAATCCAACAGTATTTTATATTTCATATACTTGTCAGTATCTTAATTTAACAATTTGTCATATGGCAAATTTTTGTGTTAAGGTTGTGTCATTTTTTGGAGTTGTGCAACGCATGTATATTTTATTTGCTAGTTCTACAAAAAGGTGAAAGATTTTACAAGATCATGTTCATCAATTAACTCTAAAGTCATTATCAACAATAAGATGGGAAAGTCATGTTAATCGTATCACAGCCACAATAACTCAGTCAAATAAGATAAGAAAATCTTTATATGAATTATTAAAAGTTAGTGAAGATGCTAAGACTATAAGTGAGATTGAATCTTTAGCTAACACATAAACTTGAAAGTTTTGAATTTTTGTTGGACAAGACTATATGACATAAAATTTTAAAAAAAAAATTGAATTGATCAGCAAAATGTTGCAATCTAAAAATATGTGAATTGATTTCTTATTTTGAAAGATATAGGGAGGAAGGTTCCGATCTACTTTGACATTAGTGAAAGAGATTGCATCTAAAATAGAAATTGATCGTCTTTTTCCTCAAAAATATTACAAGTCATAAAAAGAAACAATTTTATAAAAATTGTCACGAAGAGATTTCACAATCTGCTGAGAAATCTTGTAGAATTAATGACTTTTTTTATTATCGTTAATATTAGTATTTCATCTTTAAAGAGTAGCTTTGAACAATTAGAAGTCTTTAAAAACATTTTTGGTTTTCTGTTTAATCCTAAAAAGGTATTTTCAATGGATGATAATAGATTGCATAAGTGTTGTGATAATTTTCATGTTGCTCTAAAATATAGTGACAAATATGATATTATAATATTGATGCTGATGATTTATTTTTTGAATTGCAAGTGCTACAACTGTATTTACCAATAGAAACAAAGTCAACTTTTGAAGTTCTTGAGTTCGTAAAAGTCATAGATTGTTTTTGTAATATCTCCATTACTTATAAAATTTTGTTAACTATACTGGTTAGCACAAAGAAGTTTTTCTAAACTAAAATTGATAAAATTGCACTTGTGTTCAACTATGTCTCAAGAAAAATTAAATGGCTTGGCAATTTTATACATTGAAAATGAGGTGTTAGAAAAACTTGATTTTGAAGACATTATTGATGATTTTGCTTTTCAAAATGCTAGAAGATCTAGATTTTTCGATGATTATTAGATTTTTTTTAGGTGTTGCATTTTTTAAAAAAGCTTGAGAAATATATTTTCGTAGGTGTTGTACTTTTTGGAGAATCTTGAGAAATATTTTTTTTGAGTTTATCATATTTTAAATCAAATATATTGATTTTAAAATTTTTCTATTAAACTCTATTCAAATTGCTTGTTAATAAAAAATTCCTTAAAAAATCAAGGTCGGTCCTGCCCATAAGCTACAACAAAAACCAAAAGTCATGTCAACCCCTAATGTTTCAGTAGGAGTTGAAGGCTTATATATCACTGACCACAAACTCAATGATCTAAATATCTTCAATGGTTACAGTCCATAAGGATGTATATATGTGTCAAAGGGAAACAGAATTTTTTCACCGGTGCCTTTGTAAGACCGAAAATAAAATTATATATATATATATATATATATATATATTCCCTCGGTTCGATTCGAACCAATGAGACCTTTCAGCTCAGAACTAAACAACTTAACAAACCACACTACAATTATTAACTGTTTTGTTTATTAGTTATTTATTAGTTAATTATCTAATAACTATTTATTTTATTTTATTATTAATTAAAAAAATGTTTCTTTATTTTTGAATTAATTTATAATTATGTATCTCTAAATGATTGTATATATTAATTAATTAATTAATTAATAACTAATTAATTTTGTTACTATATTATTATTTTTAATAAATCTAACATTCGACAAAGAATTTTATAAAATTATTTTTAAAAAATAATATAATAATTTTGAACCATGGCGAATCGTAGCAAACCGTGCACGAACCATGAATTAGTGATTCCAAACCGTAACCGTCTTAGACAGTTAAGGTTAAGGGTCAACCCCCAAGAATCGTCGAACTTTCAGTTTCTAATCGTGGTCAAGTCTATACCCGTCCACAAAGGATATATGGGAAGCTATGAAGGAAACATACTCACATTTGAACAATACGTCAAAATTGTTAGAGGTTGAATTGAATCTTCACAACCTTAGACAAGGTGAGCTATCTATTACACAATATTTTAATTCCTTTTCTCGTCATTGGCAGCAAGTCAACATCTTTAATGATCACTAATAGGCCTGTAAAATTAATGATGGGGTTGAGCACCCCGTCGATGGCTCATGGACTGAAGAAGCTATGTGACAAGATTTACCGAGTCGGGACGACTCTCTTTCGCTGACGTCCGAGACCCCCACAGAAAGGGGGATTCCCGAGACCAACTTGGGTAGACATAGTCTTGAAGATAGCTCCAGAAGGACACCCATCCGAGATTACCTCGGGAGAGCAAGTCCCTGAGATCACCTCGGGAAGGCAAACGCCCGGGACACCCCCCCCCCTCCCGAGCCAAAGGACCCCGAGATCACCTCGGGGTAGCGGAGCCCAAGAGTCACTCGACCTCAAGTAATAGCCCCTTCCTTCAGATCTATGGATAATCATGGCCCATAAGACGCAGTCATTAAAGCCTTAATCATCGCAACGGTCTAGATTTAATGGTTGCGACAACTGTTACAAAGATTATCTGGTACCCTATAATTGAGGGGACGTGGAGAAGAACGTGGGGCATGTGTGACAGTCACAACAGGTATAAAAGGTACTCCAACCCCCCAGGTAAGGGGGTTACGCACATCCTAACTCATACAATTTTCCTTACTTTCTCCTATCTAAGAGTTCGGGCACTGACTTGAGCATCAGAGTGGGCTCAGCCGGACAACCTCTGGCGTATTCCCCTAACGCTCATGTTAATCTCGCAGGGTGGAAGCTCTTCCTCTTTCGTCATCATCCTCGTGGGTTGAACCCTGGTGACTAGCCGTCGACGTTGATTCCTTCTGGAACAAGTTTGGCGTCGTCTGTGGGAAACTACTATTAAAGCACCAGAAGGAGCACCAATGCCCGAGCCGGCAAGCCAACCCATCGTCTTGATGAAAGAGGAATTAGATCGCTTGGTGGCCAAAGTTGTCAAAGGGGCACTCGAACAGTACTAAATCGAGCAGGCTGCCTCACGGCGAGTCGCTTCTGTGCAAGAGGAGATCCCCAGAATCTCCACTTTGCACCCCCAACCACGGAGATCTATCTCACCACCGGGAAGACACGCTGAAGCAGTCCCGGTCCTCCGGTAGGATTCTCCAGGAGATGTGGAGAAGGTCAACTCAGTAGCCTCTAGCACGCTGAGACAGGAGGACGGACCAGGGAGGAGGGAAAAACCTAAGGCCTCCCCAAAGGCGCCCTCCACACCTTTCTCCTTGGAAATTGTAGAAGATCCCATGCCGAAGCAGTTTCGCAAGCCTGGGATTGCCGACTACGATGGGAAGACAGATCCTGAAGATCATGTTTGCAAGTTCGAGAACGCGGCACTCCTGCACCAGTACACCGATGGTGTAAAGTGTCGGGTGTTCTTGAACACCCTATCAAGAGCAGCCCAGTGGTGGTTCCAACGGCTGCCCCAGGGTTCTATCAACTCCTTCATGAAGTTTAGAACTGCTTTGATCCATCATTTCCCCAGCAGCCGTCGCTATCAGAAGACGACGCTCAATTTATTTGTTCTAAAGTAGAAGCCAAAAGAATCACTCAAGGATTACATCCAGCGGTGTTGGGACCTTGACGTTTAGCTAGAGGGGGTGAATAGCTACATTTCGATTTTCTTCCTACACTTATTAGCAAGCTCAAGCGGAAAACTTAAATATAAACTAAAACAATGCTAGCACCAAACCTTTACGTGGTTTGGAGATAATACTCCTACTCCACGGCTGTCCGTAAGGTGGATGATCCCAATCCGTCGATGGATGACTCCCCGGAAGACCTCCTGCTAGCTCTTGTCGCTCCTTGTGGGTGGAGAAACCTCGTCACAATTTCTTGACAACTTCTGAGCACCTGTAGGCTACTAATAGGCTTTACCTAAGCTTCTTTCGCCAAGGAAACTCAGCCAAAAATGAGCTCTCTTAAATAGTGCTCAATGCTGAAAAGACCATTATCAGTCGACTGGTGCTAACACCAGTCGGCTGGTGCTAACACCAGTCAACTGGTCCTCTTGAATTCGAATGTCACAGATCGACACTTCAAATTCTTGTCGACATCAGTCGACTGATCATAGGATCAGTCGACTGATCTTTCTATGCTCTACATCAGTCGACTGCCAACTCCCTAAACCTAGGGTTTCCCTTCCCAAGTGCAATTCCCTCAGCACTCAAACCCTCACGACTTAGCTGACTCCTCATCCAGCAGCCTCGACCTGTTGCCTTCAAGCCTTCTTCGACTTTGGCTCTTGTCCCTCGGATGCATGCAAGTTCACGGCTCATCTCCCCATGTCATCATTCGCGTATGCCTCGAAGTTCGCTTCCCTCGGCTCATCATCCTTGCTTTGTCCATGGTACCTCGGATGCATGCAAGCCACGGCTCGTCTCCCCATGCCATCCTTCACCGGACCCGAAGACGTCCAACTAAGTCTATGTGTATCCTGTAAACCTGCACACTCAAATACACATATTATATTAACATGAAACCCTAACTTAATTATATTGACACACACATCAAAACCCATGATCAACTCGATCACACTTGGGTCGATTGCACCAACAAGCGGTTCAACCGAGTGGTGCAGGATGTGCCAACTGCGACGTCGGAGATCCTTGTCAGCGCATGCACGCAAGGGCTCTCGGAAGGGGATTTCTTCCGATCTTTGGTGAAGAATCCACCCACCAGCTTTGATGATCTACTGGGGCATTCTATCAAATACGTCAACGTGGAAGAAGTGCAGCACACACACCGCAAGGAACCAGCCAGGGTCCATGCCCAACCCATTGTACGGTCGAAAAGGAGGGAACCTCCAGCTCCAACACGAGGAAAAGACCTTCGCCTGGGGAAAGACCAGTGGGCTGGTAGGTAGAAGCTGGTGGAGACAGTTGACACGGAGCAACCAGAGTCGCTGACGAAGTACTGCGATTTCCACGGTAGTACAATGCACACCACCAAGGAGTGTCATGCTTTGAAGAGAAAAGTGAATGAAGAACTAGACACCAAACCCCGGAGGAAGTGGAAGAAGACAGGGTATCGCCAGAGGTCCCCTTGGCGGAGCTTGTCCCCCCGACACCAGCAGTTGACAGAGAACGAGACCCGACATCGGTCTCGGTCACGTTCAAGAGGGAGGAGTCGGGGGCCGCACCCCTTAGGTCCCCCTCATTGGAAAAAGACCCCCAGAAGGGCAAGGCCCCTGCACATGGGTCACCTTCTGGACACGTGGGGGTGATCTCAGGAGAATCCACCGGAGGAGATTCCCCCCGGGCGAGAAAGGCTCACACCTGACGACTGGAGAACTATGCCATTGGGATGAGTCAGAATCAACATCTTGGCCCTAAGATCTCCTTCGGCCCAGAAGACTTGGAAGACGTAGAAGCTCCCCACGAGGACGCTCTGGTAATTCTCGCACGCATTACAAATTATGAGGTTAAGCTTATCTTCATGGATAATGGCAGCTTCGTTAACATCCTATACAAGGTCGCGCTAGACCAGATGCAGATTGACGAAGATGAACTGCACCCAATATCGACTTCACTCTTTGGCTTCACCGAGTATCGAGTACAGCCGATGGGGCAAATTACCCTATCGCTATTATTGGGAAGTGACACTTTGGAGAGAACTAGGAGGACTCCCTTCCTAGTTGTGGATGCTCCCTCATCCTACAATGTCATCTTGGGATGCCCAGCGCTCAATACATTCCATGCGGTGGTCTCGGTCTACCACCAGTAGATCAAATTCCTGGTAGGTGACCAAGTGGCAGAAGTCAAGGGAGACCAGTTGGTGCCTCGGTGATGCAATAGCAGGGAAGTCCGATCGGAATCCTGTAAGAACCCAAAGTCGCACCAAGCCCTTCCGATCGATCCCGCCAATCCCTTAGAGGAGGACAGGGACAAAACATTGAAGAGGTCATTGCTTGCCAACTATCTCCAATCCTGCCACACCCAGTAAGATTTGTGAGACATGTTATGCACTTGTCTATGTATTCTTGCTGCCTTGCAGTGATGATCATGAAATAAAGAAGACGTCTCCTCGTGAAAGTGCCAAAACATCTGTCTAAAACCCTATAACCTCGCGGTGCTACGGATGCCCGATGTAAGTATGCTTGGTCTGGGTGTTGCGGATGCCCGACCAAGAAATAAAATCCTATTACCTCGCGGTGCTGCGGATGCCCGAGGTAAGTAGACTTGGTCTGGGAGCTACGGACGCTCGACCAAGGAATAAAACCCTATTACCTCACGGTGCTTCAGATGCCCGAAGTCAGTAGGCTTGGTCTGGGTGTTGTGGACGCCCGACCAGGAAATAAAACCCTTCTACCTAATGGTGCTGTGGATGTCCGAGGTAAGTAGGCTTGGTCTGGGTGTTGCGGAGGCCCGACCAAGAAATAAAAACCTATTACCTCATGGTGATGTGGATGCTCGAGGTAAGTAGGCATGGTCTGGGTGCTACAGACGCCCGAACAAGAAATAAAACCCTATTACCCCACGGTGTTGCGGATGCCTGAGGTAAGTAGGCATGGTCTAGGTGTTGCGGATGCCCGACCAAGAAATAAAATCTTATTTCCTCGCGGTGCTATGGATACCCAAGGTAAGTAGGCTTAGCTCGACTAAGAAATAAAACCCTATTACCTCATGTTGCTGTGTATGCCCGAGGTAGGTAGGCTTAGTCTGGGTGCTGTGGGCGCCCGACCAAGAAATAAACCTATTACCTCGCAGTGCTGCGGATGCCCGAGGTAAGTAGGCTTGGTGTGGGTGCTGCGGGCGCCCGACCAAGAAATGAAACCCTACTACCTCGTGGTGTTGCGGATGCCCGAGGTAAGTAGGCTTGGTCTGGGTGTTGCGGACGCCTAACCAAGGAATAAAACCCTATTACCTCACAGTGCTGCATATGCCCGAGGTAAGTAGGCTTAGTATGGGTGTTGCGGACGCCCGACCAAGGAATAAAACCCTATTACCCCGCGGTGTTGTGGAAGCCTGAGGTAAGTAGGCTTGGTCTGGGTGTTGCGGATGCCCGGCCAAGGAATAAAACCTATTACCCCGCAGTGCTGCGGATGCCCAAGGAAGTAGGCATGGTCTGGGTGCTGCAGATGCCCGACCAAGAAATAAAACCCTATTACCTCGCGGTGCTGCAGATGCCCAAGGTAAGTAGGCTTAGTCTGGGTGTTGCGGATGCCCGACCAAAAATAAAACCCTATTACCTCGCGGTGCTGCAGATGCCCGAGGTAAGTAGGCTTGGTCTGGGTGGGTGTTGCGAACGCCCGACCAAGAAATATAACCATATTACCTTATGGTGCTGTGAATGCCCGAGGTATGTAAGCTTGGTCTGGGTGCTGCGGATGCCCGAGGATGCACGAGCTAAGTAGACTTGGTTTGGGTGCTACGGGCGCACGACCAAGAAATAAATCCCTATTACCTCGCGGTGCTGTGGATGCCCAAGGTAAGTAAGCTTGGTCTAGGTGCTGCGGATGCTCGACCAAGAAATAAAACCCTATTATTCTGGGTGCTGCGAACGCCCGACCAAGAAATATAACCATATTACCTTATGGTGCTGTGAATGCCCGAGGTATGTAAGCTTGGTCTGGGTGCTGCGGATGCCCGAGGATGCACGAGCTAAGTAGACTTGGTTTGGGTGCTACGGGCGCACGACCAAGAAATAAATCCCTATTACCTCGCGGTGCTGTGGATGCCCAAGGTAAGTAAGCTTGGTCTAGGTGCTGCGGATGCTCGACCAAGAAATAAAACCCTATTACCTCACGGTGCTGCGGATGCCTGAGGTGAGTAGGCTTGGTCTGGGTGGGTGTTGTGGTCGCCCGACCAAGAAATAAAACTCTACTACCTCGCAGTGTTGTGGTTGCCCGAGCTAAGTAGGCTTGGTCTGGGTGCTGTGGACGCTCGACCAAGGAATAAAACCCTATTATCTCTCGGTGCTGTAGATGCCCGAGGTACGTAGGCTTGGTCTGGGTGCTGCGGACACCCGACCAAGGAATAAAACCCTATTACCTCATGGTACTGTGGATTCCCGAGGTAAGTAGCCTTGGTTTGGGTGATGTGAATGCCTGACCAAGAAATAAAATCCTACTACCTCGGGGTGCTGCGGATGCTCGAGGTAAGTAGGCTTGGTATGAGTGCTACTGATGCCCGACCAAGGAATACAACTCTATTACCTCTCGGTGCTCTGGATGCCCGAGGTCAGTAGGCTTGGTCTGGGTGCTACGGACTCTCGACCAATAAGTAAAACCCTATTACGTCGCGATGCTGCGGATGCTCGAGGTAAATAGGCTTGGTCTAGGTGTTGCGGGCGCCCGACCAAGAGATAAAACCCTACCACCTTACGGTGCTGCTGGATGCCAGAGGTGAGTAGGCCTAGTTAGGGGACTGCAGAGGCCCGACCAGGAGCGGAGTAGCCCCTACAGCCCCTCGTTGGATCTGGGATGGCTAGAGAGGGGGGGGGTGTGAATAGCCACCCACTTAAAAATTGGCTTCTTTTGATTCTTTCTACGATCAGGGTTAGCAGTGGAATCAAAAATAGAACAAAAAGCAAGACAAACACAAACAAAACTAACAGAAGGATTTACAAGGTTCGGGGATGACTTGCGCCTACTCCTTGGCGTGCCCGTGAGGTGGGCGATCCCTTGATCGTCGGCAGATCAAGCCCCGAAATGAATCCGGATAAGAAAATCTCCTTCTCGGTGGAGTAACCTCTCCACAGACAATCTCCGACAGATATCAGAGTAAGCACAGAGACTTTGAGAAGAAGCTTACGGATCAACCTTAAGCGCAAGCACAGAAAGCATGAAGAAGAAGCTTAACACAGAGCACAAACACAGCACACAACTCTAACACCAGACCCTTCACTCGATTCTCTGTTCTCGTTGTGTCTGCTTGATCTCTGATTGATTTCTTGTCTCTGCTTCGCCAGCCTCCTCTTAAGCCTTCCGTCTGCGTATAAGCTTCGTCAGCCACTAACCCATGGCTTTGTCACCCACTAAGCTCTCAGTCCATTGAAGATCTCTTCAGCTGGAGCCTCAGGTCAGTCGCCAGCCGCCAGAAGCCGTTGAAACCTGCAAACAGATAACAAACAAACCTGCCATAGAGAAAGTCACCATTGACCCTCCTTCACGACGTGTATCGTCTCTCTGTATCATCTTCACACTCAACAGACTGATTAGCGAAGCAAATCAAAACATATCAGAAGGTATCAGAAGAAAATCAGAACATAATCAGATATCTGAAAGTTCTGAGACGTTGATCGGTCACCCTGACCGATCAGGCACCCTCTTGACCGATCAGACTCCATTCTGATCGATCCAGTAATGGTCTGATCAGTCTCACTGACCGATCAGAGATCAGGGATCGATCACCAGACTGATCCTAAATCCACTGAATACATAGGGTTTAGTGTCAAGAACCCAGCCAGGGGCTGATCGGTCAGCTGGCCGATCAGCCAGGGACTGATCGATCTCACTGACTGATCAACCACGGCCTGATAGGTCAGCCTGACCGATCAAGCTCTTGCCTGATCGGTCCAAACACTGCTGATCAGTCAGACTGACCGATCAGCCACCACACAGAACCTTACTGATCAAATTCTGATCGGTCACTAGACCGATCAGCCACCACAAAGAAACTTACTGATCTAATTCTGATCGGTCACCAGATCGATCAGCCACCACACAGAACATTCTGATCTGTTTCTGATCGGTCACTAGATCGATCAGACACCCTGGACTGGTCACCAGACCAATCTATTATCAAGGGAGTTCGTGCCAACTCCCTGATCGGACTTCAGACCGATCCAGCTCCGACAATTTTGACCCTGAGTCCAGAGAACACACTCCCTTGCCTTCTCTAACTCAGTCTGGTCCAGAGAACAAGCTCCCGAGCCCTCTCCGACCTAACCCGGTCCAGAGAACGAGCTACCAAGCCCTCTCTGACCGGTACACTTAATGCTCAGTCCCCCAGACCAAGACTTCATGCCCAGCATCACTCACCGGGACTTAGTCCAAACTAGCCTCACTCACTAGGATTTCCTTCACCTAGCTTCCCTCGCTAGGACTCGACTTCACTCACCAGGATTTCCTTCACCTAGCTTCCCTCGCTAGGAGCTGGCTTCACTCGCCAGGATTTTCTTCACCTAGCTTCACTCACTAGCGCCCGGCTTCACTCACTAGAATTCGTGCCCAGTCCTAGACCAGGACTTAATCCGAACTTATCTTACTCAACTAAACTTAAATCGATGTCAACACCAAACCAACAATCAGGTCAGACTGCATCAACAATCTCCCCCTTTTTGTTGTTTGATAATCTGATTTTAAGTTTAGGTATTAGAAGTCAAATTAAGTCAAATTTCATTATCACAAGGGAATCAGAGTCCTCCCCCTACAATAATTAAATTTGTTAACACACCCTAAACTTAACTAATCATTCTCTCCCCCTTTGTCAAACACCGAAAAGGGTCTGGGGTCCTATCGGTCAAGGTGACCGATCAGGGAGAGTCTTGATCGGTCGGTGGCCCGATCAGGTTCGATACAGAAGGTTTTAACCCATCAAAACGATTTGTGAGGTGATTCCTGATCGGTCTATGGACTGATCAGATTTTAGATGAGTTTCTGAGCGTATCAGAAACTCTCATTTCAACCACCCCTTTCAAACTCTAACACAATCAGATTTAATTCCTTTGATCCTAAAAGGGGATCCTTAACTAAAATGTTTTTCTCCACATCATCAATCAAGAGAAGATCGTTTTCTTACGGATTAAAAATCTTAAAACAAACTTATATCATATTTGAATCAGGTTTGTATCAACAACCAATGCTCCAATCAATTTTACTTGATTGGAATGTCCAAGTATATTCTTGGAACCAAATACACATGTATTTTGCATTGGTTTTCCCCATACTTGATCAAATTAATGATCTCCATCTCTTCAACCTCATTACTCAAGGGATGCATGATACATTTTGAGTAATTAGGTTGATCATAACATCACACCTCATTTCTAGCAATACAAAAATATTTTGTTAAACCTTATAGTTTGTGTGAGATGCCCCCAAGTTGCCCAACAATTAGAAATGACCATGAAGGGTTTTTACCATCCTATTGTGCATGGCACATCCCTAACTCCCTCCTTATGAAACTAAATTCATTTTCAGAGAGTAGTTTACTGAAACTGTCTGCTAGATTCGATTTTGACTACACATGTGAGAGTACAATATCTCCTCTAGCAACATGATCTCTAATGAAGTGATGACGCACTTCAATGTGTTTGGTCCTTGAATGGTGGACTGGATTTTTTGTAAGGTTTATGGTGCTTATGTTGTTACACAACACTTTCACACCCTTGTAAGACAATCCATAGTCCTCTAAAGTGTGTATCATCCATAACAATTGTGATACACTCTCTCCCATGGTGATATATTCCGCCTCGGTCGTGGAGAGAGCAACACAATGTTGCTTCCAACTTGGCCAACTTACTAATGATGATCCTAAAAATTGGCAACCCCCACTTGTATTTTTCCGATCCAACTTGCACCCAGCATAGTCGAAATCGGTATAGCCTATCAAATCAAACGACTCTGTACTGGGGTACCAAAGTCTGCTCCAATTGTGCCCTTAAGGTATCTCAAACTACTCTTAACAGCAATTAAATGAGATTTCTTGGCACAGACATGGTATCTAGCACACATACCCACAGCTAAAAGAATATCCGGGTGACTCGCTATGAGGTATAGTAAACTACCTATCATACTTCTATATTGAGTCAAATCGACTGGCTTCCCACTCTCATCATTATCTAATCGCATGTTAGTCATCATGGGAGTGGTCACCACCTTAGAGTCACTCATGTTAAATTTCTTGAGCATCTCTTGAGTGTATTTGGATTGATGCACATGGATTCCATCTCGAGTTTGTTTGATTTCAAGTCCAAGGAAGAAAGTCAATTCTGTTGGTGCAGAAAGCATCATATCGAACCTTGTTTTGATATTGGCAAAAGGTTCAAAGTTAAATATTATTGGTGATCTAATAATATTACTCAAGTGTGCAGGAAAAGTCCTAGCGAAGGGCTGCTAGGCACCTGGCGAAGGACTGCCAGGAAACAAAGTCCTAGCGAAGGGCTGCTAGGCACCTGGCGAAGGACTGCCAGGAAACAAAGCCCTAGCGAAGGACTGCTAGGCACCTGGTGAAGGAATGCCAGGATACAAAGCCCTAGCGAAGGACTGCAAGCCCTAGCGAAGGACTGCTAGGCACCTGGCGAAGGAATGCCAGGATACAAAGCCCTAGCGAAGGACTGCTAGGCACCTGGCGAAGGAATGCCAGGACACGAAGACCTGGTGAAGGACAGCTGTGCACCAGGCGAAGGACTGCTTGGTACTGAAGACTTGGCGAAGGACAGCTAGGCACCTGGCGAAGGACTGCTGGGCAAAAGTCCAACTGGAGGAGCCGGTTGGCATCAGGTAAATTCTCCTAAGTGGAGTAGGTGAGCACGCGTTCCCCGTTGAGGGAACAGTAGGCGTCGGTTCGACCTAGGACTCCATTTTGGAGACCCAAAGTCAGAACCAAGACAGCTAAGGCTGTATAAACCTAATACTTAATTGCTTTGTGTTGTTTTGGACTAACCCTGGATGCAGGACCGAAGGAATGAGTTTCTGCAGCTCAGAACGGCTCAAAGGAGGGAGGCAACAGTTGAGTAGGGCGCCCCCAGTGTCCCGAGCGCCCCCAAGGTCAAGGCAAAACAAGTGAAGCAAGAGTACGCTTCGGAAGCTTACTGGGCGGGGCGCCCCCAGTGTCCAGGGCGCCCCGGGCTCAAGCCAACGAAGTGGATAAAATTGATCCAACCAAGAAGGCCGCTGAAAGGGTCAACCAGGGCGCCCCCACAGTCAACCCTCAGCCCTATTCGAGTGGGATAAGGGCTGACCGAGACTTGCTCGGATCGGGTGACACGTGGGGGGGCGCCCCCAACATTCAGGGCGCCCCGGGAGGCTATAAAAAGCCCCTCAACCCCAAGGCTTCAGACAACAACAACTTCCAACGCAAACACGCTCTTCTACTCAAGCGCTCTGCTCTAGAAACCTCCCAACTCGAGATACAAGCGCCGACGACGTCCCTCTGCTCCGAGAAACATTCTACACTGGACGTCGGTAACGAAGAGCTGCCATTTCATTTGTTTTATACTACAACTGTAATCATTCTGTAAAACTCTTTGCGCACATATAGAATTGCCCCCAGTAAACGGTCAACGACCGTGGGCCTTGGAGTAGGAGCCGACTGCTACTCCGAACCAAGTAAAACTACTTGTGTTTTTTATTGTGATTTGATTTTCCACTGGGTATGCTCTTATCTTTAATCCGAAAACGATTTACGATATTCACCCCCCCCCCTCTATCGTTTCTCTCGATCCAACAAATTCTTCCACTAGACTCATCTCAAACTCACTCTCCATGTGTCCAATGAACTCATTCAAATAACCCTTGTTATTGGAGCCACAAATTATGTCATCGACATATACTTGGGCTACAAATATATTGTCACCATCTCTACGTAGAAATAGTGTAGGGTCTATTTGACCTCTCACGAAGCCTTTTTCAATTAAGAATGTTGACAATCGCTCATACCAAGCACGAGGTGCTTGTTTTAGCCCATAAAGAGCCTTCTTTAGCTTAAACACGTGGTTTGGAAATTCAAAATTTTCAAACCCCGGTGGTTGTTCAACATAGACTTCTTCTCTAATGAAGTCATTCAAGAAGGCTGATTTCACATTCATTTGATAGAGTTTGAAACCTCTATGTGCTGCAAATGCAAGCATCAATCGAATGGATTCCAATCGTGCCACGGGAGCATAGGTCTCATCGTAATCAAGGCCTTCAACTTGACTATAGCCCTTGGCTACTAAGCGTGCCTTGTTTCTTACGATTTCTCCCTTATGGTTCAATTTATTCTTGAAGACCCATTTAGTTCCAATAATTGTGGTCTTCTTAGGTATAGGAACTAAATCCCAAACTTGGCTTCTCTCAAATTGATCTAACTCATCTTGCATAGCAATAATCCAACTGGGATCATGCAATGCCTCGTCAACTATTCTTGGTTCAATTTCAAAGATCAAGGCAACCTCATTAGCCTCATTCCTAAAGAATGATCTAGTTCTAACCCCATGATGGATATCTCCAACAATTTGGTCTTGGGGATGACTAGAGGCTAACCTAGTTTGCCTTGGTGTCGAAAGTGCTTCCTGGATGGTTTCACTAGACACAGGCTCAGACTCAGGGTCAGGCTGAGCTCCATGTAGTCTAGGCTCACCATCATCAAACTCATCTGCAACACTTGGGCCTTCATTCAATCCTAATTTCCTAAGTTCGAATTGAACACCCTCTACATCTTCTGAATGATCGATCACTCTAGGGATCTCCTCAAATACAACGTCAGAAGATTCTTCAACTAACCTAAATTTCTTGTTGTAGACTCGGTAATCTTTGCTGACAAGGGAATACCCGACCAGTATCCCTTCATCATCTTTCGCTGTGAACTTTCCAAGATGATCCTTGGTGTTTAGAATGAGCACCTTACACCCAAACACCCGGAGATGTTTAACTGTAGGTGGTCTTCCAAACCAAAGTTCATGTGGAGTCTTTCCTAAAAACTTATGAATGAGGACTCTGTTTTGCACATAGCAGGTTGTGTTTATAGCTTCAGCCCATAAGTAACTCGGTAAAGAGTACTCATTAAGCATGCTTCGTGCAGTCTCTTGTAAGACTCGGTTCTTCCTCTCTACAACACCATTTTGCTGTGGTGTTCTAGGAATAGAGAACTCATGTCTATATCCTTCTCCTTGACAAAACTCTAAAAACCTATGGTTTTGAAATTCTCCTCCATGATCACTCCTAATGGTTTTGATTGTTGTAGATTTTTCAGTTTCAATTCTTCTACAAAAAGAAATAAAAATATCCAAGGTTTGATCCTTATATTTTAGAAAATACGTCCAAGTATATCTAGTATAGTCATCAATGATCACAAAATAGTATCTACTACCATTCAATGAAACTATAGTACTACAATCAAATAAATCCATATGCAATAAATCTAAAGCGATAGAGGTACTTACAGTGCTTTTACCTTTGTGAGACGCTTTTGTTTGCTTACCCATTTGGCATGCATCACATAACTTTTCCTTTTCGTATTTGATGCTTGGCAAGCCTCGAACAAGTCCCTTGTTGGCCAATTTTCGGATGTTCTTCATGTTCATGTGAGCCAACCTCCGGTGCCAAAGCCAAGATTCTTCTTCTTTTGACATGAAACACTTAATAGAGGTATTAGTAGCACTTTTAAAGGAAACTTGATAAATAATGTCTACTCTTGTGCCTACTAGTACCATGTCATGTGTGTCATTATGTCTAACTAGACATTGACTTTGGTGAAATTCAATTGTATATCCTGCATCACACAATTGACTGACACTTAGGAGATTGAAAGTCATCCCCTTGACTAGAAGGACATTCTTGATCCTAAAACATTCGGATATTTGAATGTCTCATATTCCTACAACCTTAAGACTACCATTGTTACCAAATGATACATTACCTCTACTTTTGCTTTATAGGATAGTGAATAATGATTTATCTCCGGTCATGTGTTTGGAGCACCAACTATCAACAAACAAAGTTGATAGATGCTCCCCCTCAATCAATGCCTACACAACACGAAAGATAGATGATTTAGGTACCCAAACCTTGGGACCTAATGCAACTACAATGCAAGATTTTGGCACCCATGCCTGTAGGACCGGTGTCGTTGATAGAGGGGGGTGCATATCGACCGTCGAAATCGTTTTGCGTAACCTCATAAAACTTTCGTTCGTTCTGGACACAGAGTTAGTAGCAGCAGAAAAAATAATAGAAAGAACGAACAAAACAAGAGACAGATTGCACGCAAGATTTTACTTGGTTCCCAACCCCCCAGGGTCAGTACATCCAAGGCATAAGCACGGGAACACCCCGTCCACTATTGGTCTCCTTTCCGGACTTTCCGGAGGTGGAGAACCCCGTCTTATAGTGCAATAGTTACAATCAAAATATAGGAAATTAAATGCAGAATAATAAAAGCAAACCAAACAAACAAGATCTGAAACTCGGCCGATTTGGACCTCCGAAGTGCCGCGCACTTCCTCCTGGAGCCTCCCGGTCGTAGAGCTTCATCATTAACGCTTTGGCTTCATCATTAATTGCAGGAGGAAGTGTGCGGCACTTCGGCATAAATTGTTTTGGTTTGATTTACATTCTGCAATTCAATTTACTTATCTTTTTGCTTGTATATCAACTGTAAGACGGGTTTTCTCCGCCTCCGAAAATTCTGGAAAGGAGACCAATAGTGGGTTCACGCCGAGTACATAGACCTTGGACGTACTGACCCAGGGGAGTCGGGAACCAAGTAAATAAATCCCGCGTGTAATTTGTGTTTTATTTTGTTCTTTATTTTTCTGTTTTCCGCTGTGCTACTAACGCTCTAAGTGTAGAACGATCGAACGTTTATGAGTTTTCTACGAAGTTTTTCATGGTCGATATTCACCCCCCCCCTCTATCGACGGCACCGATCGCGCCTGGATCCTTTGGGGCACCCCCATCAATGGGGGTGCCTAGCAGCTTTAGGTTCCAGCCCCGTTGCCTGCTTTGTCTTCCAATCTAGGTACCTGCAAGATACATAAATACAAAGCAAATATACACACAATCTTAACCTTAAGGACTTGGTTCTGACTTCGGATTTCCATGAAACCCTAGGTCGAACTAACGTAAGTTCCCACCCCCGAGAATGCGCCTTTCACCTACTCCTTTCAGGAGACAATTGCCACCCAGTCCATTCGGGTGGACTTTAGCTTAGCCTTCGATACTCTCGGATCTCAAGACATCCGACCCTCAACCCGTCTCTACTTCTGTCCTTAGTCATCGCTCATCTAAGTTGCTCAATCCCTCAGACCAAGACTTCGTGCTCAAACCCTAAGTCCAGGACTTCGGTGCCCAACCCTCAGCCAGGTCTTCGTGCCCAATTCCTCGAACCAGATCTTCGGTGCCCAACCCTCAGCCAGGACTTAGTGCCTAGGTTAACTAGGACTTTGGTTCACCTTGGTCCAGTTTTCTTCACTCACCCTTCCCTTGTTCAATGTATCACTGACTTAAGCATATTGTCAAACATTGAAACACTTAGAGGAGGACATCACTGATGCAAACTTGCACCAACAATCTCCCCCTTTTTGATGTCTGACAATATCTTAAGTTAGATTGGCTGAAAGGGCTAAATTACTATCCTTGGGATAAAAACTAAAAGATGGATCTACATTTTGAAAATATATTTTGATCTTTGGGAGAAAAATATTTTCTAACATAAGCTCACTCTCCCCTTTTTGAAAAAATATTTTGATTTTCATTGATCCTTCTGGAAGACAACAAAAAATTTTCAAACTTAAGTGCACCTCTCCCCCTTTGTCATACATCAAAAATCACCAAAAATATTTGCCCCAACAATGAAAAAACTTTTGAAAGTGCTTAGTATAATTTTTGAAAGTATATCTTTACTCAGAAAGAAATTTGTGCACTTAAAACATAAGCATAATCATTTTGTGCAATTTTTAGAAAAATACTTGAGAAAAAAACTCGACACTTTTTAACTTTTGAAAAGATTGGATAACGTTGTTCTTTGAAACATGTTGAACTTTGAAAGATATTTGCAACTTGAAAAAATTTGTATTTTGTGAGCATTAGTACCTTGAAAATATTAGTACTTTTGAAATATATTTTGAGCTTAAAAAAATACAAGTATGCAATATAAGTACTTTTGAAAATACTTATGAAAATTTTGAAATATCTAAGTATTTTTAAAATATATTATGCATTTTATATTAAGGAAATCTCATTTTGAAAACATAATACTATACTTGAGTTGGTTTCTTTTCCAGTCTGACACAATCCTAGGAACCTTATTAACTACAAGGACATTTGCTTAAGTATCCTGGAAAATTTTCAAACTCAAAAAAAATATTATTTCAAATTGAAAAAAAATTTGAAAATAATAATATATATATATTTAAAAGAATGATTTAAAATTACTTATGTTTTCAGAAGGATTTGAAAATACCGTGCATGAAAACACAGAGGGGTCAGGGTTTCCCGACACAGAGGGTCCCCACTCCTTTCCCATCAGTAGTCCCTACTGCCCCTCCTGCTGTGTCTACTCTGGTAGTATTTACTGTGTCAGCGGTCGTACCACTGCCGACACCTTCAGTACCGGTAGGATCTGCACCGATGTTCCTTGCAGTTCCATCAGAGACACTCATTCCGATGCATCTCGCAGTTACCACGGTGGTACCTGCCCCGGCTATTCCCCCTGTTCCATCGGAGGCGCCTGTACTTGCCCCGATGCATTATACAGTTCCCCCAGCAGCACCGGGTCTGTATTATCAGACTACGCCATCAGCAGTACCGGCACCATCGTATGCTACTGCACCCCCGACTATGGCTACTGCAGCATATTCCACTACTCAGACTATGGTGCAGGCCCCGGTGCTCCCTTCAGTTCCACCGGCATTTGTTGCCCCTGGATTTTCTACTGTACCTATGGTACCACCTGGGGTGTCCACCACAACTATGCCTATGGCTCCTTCTATGATTCCTGCACCGGGATGTTCCACCGTGCCCCCTGTGGCACTTGCTCTTACCGATGGCGTTAGAGATCGAGCCCGGATTTTGATATTGGCGGCGTCCGTAAAGGGCCGATTCACTTTTTTCCAGGGAGGACCAGATCCAGTTGCGGCCCGAGAGTGGATCAGGACCCTTGAGAGTACTTTTCGTTATCTGACGTGTTCAGAATGGGAGAAGGCTGAGTTGGCTATTTATCACTTGCGAGATCAGGCGTATGCTTGGTGGACTACGCAGCAGACCGTCATTGGCGAGGAGTGCGTCACCTGGGACACATTCCGGGAGGCATATGAGGCGAGGTACCTTCCCGTATCGTTCCGCATGGCTAGACGACAGGATTTCATATTTCTCAAGCAGGGAGACTTATCAGTATTGGAGTACGAGGCGGAGTTTACCCGCCTATCAGAGTATTGCCCTCACTTGGTGGCAAACGACATGGAGAGGATGACTCAGTTTCATCAGGGCCTAGCGGCATATATTCAGACTCGGATGTCAGGATTTGTCCCGACCTCCTATCGAGAGGCATTAGAGCGAGCGCTCATGATTGAGATGACTCAGCACAGGTTGTTTGGGGGTACGAAGAAAGGGAAGCAGACTGTATCGGACTCAGCTCAGACTCAGCAGTCGCAGACTACCGGACAAAAGCGCGGCAGCCAGGGTCAGTTCGCTCAGGGCATCTCTGAGGCATCATCCAGGCCCCAGAAGTCAGGGCGTTCTTTGGCAGGATCCTCTCGATCTTCTCAGCAGAGTCAGGAGCAGTTTACTGCTAGGTCTCACTGTGCACAGTGTGGTTCCCGACAGCATAGTAGGGGGGATTGTCCGCTGGAGCAACCGATTTGTTACTATTGTAAGTTACCAGGGCATATAAAGCGAGATTGTGCGATGAAAGCACAGCATGAGGGTACGAGAGCTACTGGACAGAGCGGGCATATGAGTCAGTCAGGATCTCATAGGGGAGGGTATAGGACACAGTCTTCTTTCCGTCAGCCGCAGTCCGCCCCTCCAGCATCTGCCTATTGTATGCCAGGATACGAGGCTTGCTACACCTCAGCTGTATCGCAGGGTTCAGCATTAGGATCTCAGCAGCAGTGTATTCCACCGCATCAGGATTATCCATCGTATCAGCCGCAGTCTCACCCACACTATCAGCCACTGCCACTGACGCAGCAGTACCTGGCGGTGCCACAGCCACAGTATCAGCCACCGCCACAGCCGCAGCAGTACCTGGCGGTGCCACAGCCACCGCAGTACCCGGTAGTACCACCCCCACCGCTGGAGACGGGACGAGCGTATGCGACCACCAGAGAGGAGGCACCGCAAACCCAAGGAGCGACTTTTTGCGGTATGATGTTCGTTTAGTTACTTGTCAATTAAAATAGAGATAAGTGGAATCAGTACCTTTTTATGCTTATTACGAATACCTATAGATGGGGTCTAGGGTGGCCCTATTGGTTGGAGAGATGTTGGTTATTAATCAATGGTCAGGGGAGACCACTAGTTTCAGTGAGACGTTACCCTACCCGGAAACTTATGGTTAGTTTTCGTATAGTAGTTATACGATATGGGGTTAGTATATATGATGGGATTTCGTTCAGCATATTACTATCTATATGTTGTTAGTACTTGCTGTGGGTAATAAACGAAATTTGGGGACCAAATTTTTATTAGTAGGGGAGGATGTTGAATCCGACACATTTATTCCACTCTGGAAAATTTTTCGGAAAGTTCCTAGAATTTTCTGGGCTCTGGGACGAAGTCTAAGGGTTTGATGGATAAGAATTCTAAACTCTAGGGGTGGTTTTGCAATTATACAGAAATTTATTGGACTAAAATGCAAAAGGGGCGAGTATAAGGGGCTGATTAGGGCTCGGGCTCGTTGCTCGTGTCTTCTGCCCTGGCGATCTAAGCTGCAGCGCCTCCCTTCCTTCTCATCTCCTTCGCTCGCGTGACCTAGCATCAACCAAACTCCTCGATTTCTCCACTTCAATCGTCGCAGCAGCGCCCACCTGCTTCCCCAATCGCACGACCTAGCCGAGCTCATACCTCCTTTCTTCCTCATCTTTCCGCCACATCAACCGCTCGATGCCGGCCACTATTGTGGCATCTTTTCAGGCGATCGACAACATTGTGGCCTTTCCTTTTACTTGGAGAGCCTCCTAGTCGATAGATCGTGGATTGCTCTTGTCGGCTGGAGCCAGCGGTCGCGTTTCAGCGCTCCTCCTCCTCCACCAGTTCTCAATTAAGGTAAGAGGTTTGGATTGGTGTATGATGGATGTAAATTAGAGATAATTTGATCACTGATGGAAGCTGCGAAAGTGATTTTCATTTCGTGTTGTAGGAGGTGCTTTGTAAGGTGTGGCTCTGCTTGTTCCGTGTGATTTTTGTTCCGAGCTCTGAAGCTGAGGTTGTGCCAGCGACAATTACAGGTAAAATCTGCATCTGTTTGGGGTTTCTTTGTGGATGAATTGGAATATTTGGTAGAACTATAGGTTGGATTAGGTATCGTTGTGTGCCTGGGACCGTGACCTAATCCTAAAATCTCATTGTATCAGTTCATTGCCGTGGGATGTTATTTTGATTATGGTTTGGTGGGTCATTATGAACAGTGTGTTGGATCAGCTGAGGTTTTGGGAATGGGTTTGTAGGAATTGAAATCAAACCTAATCACATATGTACAACTTGTTTATTTGATCTATTGGGACTAGGTTGTTAACCTAATTGGAATCTAATATGAATAATTTGATATAATTAAGGCTTAATCATTTTATTATGGTTAATTAAATGGAAAGGGACGGATGAGGTTAACCCTAGAACGGATTAGGGATTAATTAGCTAGTTACTATTTTTGTAATAGCTAAATAAAATTTGACCTTGATACAAGGACTTGATTGGATTTATTGTTGTTCATTATCGGCGAGTGGTTCTATCTTGTTTGATACGGACTTCTCTTGCTTTGGAGGCGGGTACCCTTTGACTTATCCCTAGTGATATTGTCATATTGTTATGCATAGACTGTTATAGATAGCAGTAAGATTTTACGCTATCCTTGCTTCTTATTCTTGTTCTGGATACTTGTTGTTTATCCTTGAGTTATCATGTTGTTGGTTCCCTTCAGTCTCAGGTATTGTCATATCTATATGTATGCTTAGATATCGGGATGTACCTCTTGCACTTGACCTTGAGAGATCTGTAGTTTTCGGCCAGTATACCTTGTAGGTTACCTGTATTTCCTGTTGTAGGATTTCAGACTGAGACCTAGTATACTGAGGACTTGGGGAGGGAGGTATGTGTATCTATCATACACCATCCTTGCACTGTTGCATGCCGGCGATCAGCGACTCCCTTGTGGTTGAGCCTAATCGTCTTCCGGTACATGATATGCACGCACGGCCACTCATGGGTTGGTGGATACCGTAGATGTGTGCATTTGCCCTGTATTGTTCCGTTCGGCCACTATGAGGAGGGTGAGCGCGGGCGTGGTAGCAGCCAAGGGTCTCTTCTCGTACTGAGCCACGAGGAGATGAGAGCGGAGCTCCCCCATTGCTTGGGGTAGGGGGGTGGTCCCCCGCCAACATCCAGTCCACCCGGTCACTCAGGAGCAGTGATGGCAGGGTGCGTACAGTTTGTCACAGCTCTACCCACGCGGACGTCGTGGACGATATCCTAACTGGGACTAGGGGGTGACACATGTCATTGCACCATGTGCATACTTTGCATCGTGCATTGTTTGCTGCACTTGATTCTTGCACTTATTTGACATTGCATATACTGGAGACTTGTTATCCTGCTTATATGTCTATTGTTATTCCATTTGGTATTTATTACCCTCTTTCCAGGTTAGATGGATTCAGGTATGTATCTACTCAGTATCTTCAGTACTTGTCTTTCCCTATTGTTGATATGAGACTGTATTGGCGGAACTCTTGTTGTTAGTATAACTTTCTATGCATATCTGTTGGGTATTCGCTGAGCTATGGACTCACCCCGTTGCCATACATGTTTATTTCAGGTTGATGTCTGCGAGGAGATCCCGAGCCGCCAGTCCCCAGCTCCAGAGGAGCTCTTTTTGGTTTTGGCATTCCGTTGTTTCATTTATGGACCCTGTAACATTTTCTATGCTTCCGTTGCTATGTTTTGGATATGTATTCATGTTTTATTCGATGGTATTGTACTTTTGAGTCCTATGTTGGACTTCGTTTGGTTTTGGCTTGGTTCCTGCCCCCTGGCAGCTCAGGTGAGTTCGGATTTTGGTTTTACGACGTATTAGTCATATATGCAGTTATATATGTGTGGATTGGAGGCCTGAGGCCCATTTAACTACGTGGTTGTGCAAATATTTATATTGTGTGTGTTATATTATCTGTGGGTATGTCTAAATTATCCGTCGGACAGGAGAGGTGCTGTCCGATTTTATATTGGAACAGCGGCTCCTGGGTCTCGGGGCGTGACAATTTATTTTTGGTATTAGAGCTCAGGTTGTCGGATACCTTGAGTGCTTTTGGATTTTCGGTGTCTATCTGATACCAATTTATTTTTGGTATCAAGCCCAGGATGCGGGATACCATCGATTCGTGGATTTTTTCGGAATTTAAATCTGACACTGTACTGGTAGGTGTCGGAGTTCGGGTTTGATGTTATTCATCCGAGTACATTATGGATTTTTAAAGCCGTGGTTGCGATGTGACGACCATTTGGGGACTTGGCAGCGACAAGACTTCTCTAGGCAGCAAATAGGTATTTTTAAAGTTAGCCTCTTGGTTTTGGTTATAATACTCGAAAAAAAATTTTAACAGGTATGACGCGAGATGCTCATATTCCTGCACCGAGACGTGGTCGGGGACGACCACGTAAGGAGACTGTAGAGCCTCCGGCTGTAGAGCCATCTGAGTGGACCACTGATAGGGAGCCTGATAGTCAAGGTCAGACTCCGCTGGACACACAGAGGGGTCAGGGTTTCCCGACACAGAGGGTCCCCACTCCTTTCCCATCAGCAGTCCCTACTGCCCCTCCTGCTGTGTCTACTCCGGTAGTATTTACTGTGTCAGCGGCCGTACCATTGCCGACACCTTCAGTACCGGTAGGATCTGCACCAATGTTCCCTGCAGTTCCATCAGAGACACCCATTCCGACGCATCCCGCAGTTACCACGGTGGTACCTGCCCCGGCTATTCCCCCTGTTCCATCGGAGGCGCTTGTACTTGCTCCGATGCATTATACAGTTCCCCCAGCAGCACCGGGTCTGTATTATCAGACTACGCCATCAGCAGTACCGGCACCATCGTATGCTACTGCACCCCCGACTATGGCTACTGCAGCGTATTCCACTACTCAGACTACGGTGCAGGCCCCGGTGCTCGCTTCAGTTCCACCGGCATTTGTTGCCCCTGGATTTTCTACTGTACCTATGGTATCACCTGGGGTGTCCACCCCGACTATGCCTATGGCTCCTTCTATGATTCCTGCACCGGGATGTTCCACCGTGCCCCCTGTGGCACTTGCTCTTACCGATGGCGTTAGAGATCGAGCCCGGATTACGATATTGGCGGCGTCCGTAAAGGGCCGATTCACTTTTTTCCAGGGAGGACCAGATCCAGTTGCGGCCCGAGAGTGGATCAGGACACTTGAGAGTACTTTTCGTTATCTGACGTGTTTAGAATGGGAGAAGGCTGAGTTGGCTATTTATCACTTGCGAGATCAGGCGTATGCTTGGTGGACTACGCAGCAGATCGTCATTGGCGAGGAGTGCGTCACCTGGGACACATTCCAGGAGGCATTTAAGGCGAGGTACCTTCCCGTATCGTTCCGCATGGCTAGACGACAGGATTTCATATTTCTCAAGCAGGGAGACTTATCAGTATTGGAGTACGAGGCAGAGTTTACCCGCCTATCAGAGTATTGCCCTCACTTGGTGGCAAACGACATGGAGAGGATGACTCAGTTTCATCAGGGCCTAGCGGCATATATTCAGACTCGGATGTCAGGATTTGTCCCGACCTCCTATCGAGAGGCATTAGAGCGAGCGCTCATGATTGAGATGACTCAGCACAGGTTGTTTGGGGGTACGAAGAAAGGGAAGCAGACTGTATCGGACTCAGCTCAGACTCAGCAGCCGCAGACTACCGGACAAAAGCGCGGCAGCCAGGGTCAGTTCGCTCAGGGCATCTCTGAGGCAACATCCAGGCCCCAGAAGTCAGGGCGTTCTTTGGCAGGATCCTCTCGATCTTCTCAGCAGAGTCAGGAGCAATTTACTGCTAGGTCTCACTGTGCACAGTGTGGTTCCCGACAGCATAGTAGAAGGGATTGTCCGCTGGAGCAACCGATTTGTTACTATTGTAAGTTACCAGGGCATATAAAGCGAGATTGTGCGATGAAAGCACAACATGAGGGTACGAGAGCTACTGGACAGAGCGGGCATATGAGTCAGTCAGGATCTCATAGGGGAGGGTATAGGACACAGTCTTCTTTCCGTCAGCCGCAGTCGGCCCCTCCAGCACCTGCCTATTGTATGCCAGGATACGAGGCTTGCTACACCTCATTTGTATCGCAGGGTTCAGCATTAGGATCTCAGCAACTGTGTATTCCTCCGCATCAGGATTATCCACCGTATCAGCCGCAGTCTCAGCCACACTATCAGCCACTGCCACTGCCACAGCAGTACCTGGCGGTGCCACAGCCACAGTATCAGCCACCGCCACAGCCGCAGCAGTACCTGGCGGTGCCACAGCCACCGCAGTACCCGGTAGTACACCCCCACCGCCGGAGACGGGACGAGCGTATGCGACCACCAGAGAGGAGGCACCGCAAACCCAAGGAGCGACTTTTTGCGGTATCATGTTCGTTTAGTTACTTGTCAATTAAAATAGAGATAAGTGGAATCAGTACCTTTTTATGCTTATTACGAATACCTATAGATGGGGTCTAGGGTGGCCCTACTGGTTGGAGAGATGTTGGTTATTAATCAATGGTCAGGGGAGACCACTAGTTTCAGTGAGAGGTTACCCTAACCGGAAACTTATGGTTAGTTTCCATATATTAGTTATACGATATGGGGTTAGTATATATGATGGGATTTCGTTCAGCATATTACTATCTATATGTTGTTAGTACTTGCTGTGGGTATTAAATGAAATTTGGGGACCAAATTTTTATTAGTGGGGGAGGATGTTGAATCCGACACGTTTATTCCACTCTGGAAAATTTTTCGGAAAGTTCCTAGAATTTTCTGGGCTCTGGGACGAAGTCTAAGGGTTTGATGGATAAGAATTCTAAACTCTAGGGGTGGTTTTACAATTATACAAAAATTTATTGGACTAAAATGCAAAAGGGGCGAGTATAAGGGGCTGATTAGGGCTCGGGCTCGTTGCTCGTGTCTTCTGCCCTGGCGATGTAAGCTACAGCGCCTCCCTTCCTTCTCATCTCCTTCGCTCGCGTGACCTAGCATCAACCAAACTCCTCGATTTCTCCACTTCAATCGTCGCAGCAGCGCCCACCTGCTTCCCCAATCGCACGACCTAGCCGAGCTCACACCTCCTTTCTTCCTCATCTTTCCGCCGCATCAACCGCTCGACGCCGACCACTATTGTGGCATCTTTTCAGGCGATCGACAACATTGTGGCCTTTCCTTTTACTTGGAGAGCCTCCTAGTCGATAGATCGTGGATTGCTCTTGTCGGTTAGAGCCAGCGGTCGCGTTTCAGCGCTCCTCCTCCTCCTCCTCCTCCGGTTCTCAATTAAGGTAAGAGGTTTGGATTGGTGTATGATGGATGTAAATTAGAGATAATTTGATCACTGATGGAAGCTGCGAAAGTGATTTTCATTTCGTGTTGTAGGAGGTGCTTTGTAAGGTGTGGCTCTGCTTGTTCCGTGTGATTTCTGTTCCGAGCTTCGAAGCTGAGGTTGTGCCAGCGACAATTACAGGTAAAATCTGCATCTGTTTGGGGTTTCTTTGTGGATGAATTGAAATATTTGGTAGAACTATAGGTTGGATTAGGTATCGTTGTGTGCCTGGGACCGTGACCTAATCCTAAAATCTCATTGTATCAGTTCATTGCCGTGGGATGTTATTTTGATTATGGTTTGGTGGGTCATTATGAACAGTGTGTTGGATCAGCTGAGGTTTTGGGAATGGGTTTGTAGGAATTGAAATCAAACCTAATCACATATGTACAACTTGTTTATTTGATCTATTGGGACTAGGTTGTTAACCTAATTGGAATCTAATATGAATAATTTGAGATAATTAAGGCTTAATCATTTTATTATGGTTAATTAAATGGAAAGGGACGGATGAGGTTAACCCTAGAACGGATTAGGGATTAATTAGCTAGTTACTATTTTTGTAATAGCTAACTAAAATCTGTCCTTGATACAGGGACTTGATTGGATTTATTGCTGTTCATTATCGGCGGGTGGTTCTATCTCGTTTGATACGGACTTCTCTTGCTTTGGAGGCGGGTACCCTTTGACTTATCCCTTATGATATTGTCATATTGTTATGCATAGACTGTTATAGATAGCAGTAAGATTTTACGCTATCCTTGCTTCTTATTCTTGTTCTGGATACTTGTTGTTTATCCTTGAGTTATCATGTTGTTGGTTCCCTTCAGTCTCAGGTATTGTCATATCTATATGTATGCTTAGATATTGGGATGTACCTCTTGCACTTGACCTTGAGAGATCTGTAGTTTCCGGCCAGTATACCTTGTAGGTTACCTGTATTTCCTGTTGTAGGATTTCAGACTGAGACCTAGTATACTGAGGACTTGGGGAGGGAGGTATGTGTATCTATCATACACCATCCTTGCACTGTTGCATGCCGGCGATCAGCGACTCCCTTGTGGTTGAGCCTAATCGTCTTCCGGTACATGATATGCACGCACGGCCACTCATGGGTTGGTGGATACCGTAGATGTGTGCATTTGCCCTGTATTGCTCCGTTCGGCCACTATGAGGAGGGTGAGCGCGGGCGTGGTAGCAGCCAGGGGTCCCTTCTCGTACTGAGCCACGAGGAGATGAGAGTGGAGCTCCCCCATTGCTTGGGGTAGGGGGGTGGTCCCCCGCCAACATCCAGTCCACCCGGTCACTCAAGAGCAGTGATGGCAGGGTGCGTACAGTTTGTCACAGCTCTACCCACGCGGACGTCGTGGACGATATCCTGACTGGGACTAGGGGGTGACACATGTCATTGCACCATGTGCATACTTTGCATCGTGCATTGTTTGCTACACTTGATTCTTGCACTTGTTTGACATTGCATATACTGGAGACTTGTTATCCTGCTTATATGTCTATTGTTATTCCATTTGATATTTATTACCCTCTTTCCAGGTTAGATGGATTCAGGTATGTATCTACTCAGTATCTTCAGAACTTGTCTTTCCCTATTGTTGATATGAGACTGTATTGGCGGAACTCTTGTTGTTAGTATAACTTTCTATGCATATCTGTTGGGTATTCGCTGAGCTATGGACACACCCCGTTGCCATACATGTTTATTTCAGGTTGATGTCTGCGAGGAGATCCCGAGCCGCCAGTCCCCAGCTCCAGAGTAGCTCTTTTTGGTTTTGGCATTCCGTTGTTTCATTTATGGACCTTGTAACATTTTCTATGCTTCCGTTGCTATGTTTTGGATATGTATTCATGTTTTATTCGATGGTATTGTACTTTTGAGTCCTATGTTGGACTTCGTTTGGTTTTGGCTTGGTTCCTGTCCCCTGGCAGCTCAGGTGAGTTCGGATTTTGGTTTTACGACGTATTAGTCATATATGCAGTTATATATGTGTGGATTGGAGGCCTGAGGCCCATTTAACTGCGTGGTTGTGCAAATATTTATATTGTATGTGTTATATTATCTGTGGGTATGTGTAAATTGTCCGCCGGACAGGGGAGGTGCTGTCCGATTTTATATTGGAACAGCGGCTCCTGGGTCTCGGGGCGTGACACGATGATTCGATAGTCTCCTCCGAAGCCTCAGCCGAAGTAGAGGGTGAAGCGAGAGGAGCAAGGGGAGGATCCAGAGCCCCCTTGTTGGCTTCATCTCACTTGATGAGTCGGTTTATCACCTTCGAGAGCATGATTTTCTCTGCAATAGACAAGCAACAGAATATCAGTTAGAATTAACAGACATTGATGGAAAAGATAAACTTACCGAGGCTACGGGCTGATGTGGGTCACTTTAGGGCTGAGGCCCGCTCGGTACTGTTGATGTAGTCTGACCTGATTGTTGTTTTGGTGTTGACACCGATTTATGTTTAGGTGAGAAAGATGAGTTCGGCTTAAGTCCTAGTCGGGGACTGGGCACGAATCCCGATGAGTGAAGTCGGGGGATTGAAATATCGGTGAGTGAAGACGGGTCCCGATGAGTCAACCCGGGTCCCGGTGAGTGAAGTCGGGTGATGGAAATCCCGGTGAGTGAAGCCGGGTCCCGGTGAGTGATGTCGGGTCCCGGTGAGTGAAGCCGGGTGATGGAAACCCGGGTGAGTGAAGCCGGGTGATGGAAATCCCGATGAGTGAAACCAGGTGAATGAAATCCCGGTGAGTGAAGCGGGGTCCTGGTGAGTGAAGCCGGGTGACGGAAATCCCTGTGAGTGAAGCTGGGTCCTAGTGAGTGAAGCTGGGTCATAGCGAGTGAAGCTAGGTGACCGAAACCCTGGTAAGTGAAGTCATGTCCTAGTGAGTGAATCTAGGTTGAATGAAGTCCCGGTGAGTGAAGCTGAGCACGGAGTCTTGGCCCGGGGGACTGAGCATGAGTCAGGAAGCTGCTGGATCGGTCTGTGGTCCGATCAGGGAGTTGGCACTAACTCCTGATTGTGGATCGGTCTAGTGATCGATCCAGGGCGTCTGATCGTTCTGGTGAACGATCAGAAAGAGAACAGAATGTTTCTATTTGGCTTCTGATCGTTCTGGTGAACGATCAGAGAGAGATCAAAATGGTTCTGTGAGAAACCCTGATCGGTCGATCTGACCTACAGGGATCGGTCTGTCTGCACCCTGACCGATCAGGATGGCTCCTGATCGGTCAGGGAGTGACATGATCGGTCACCAGACCGATCAAGGCACAACCTGATCGGTCAGGTGACCGATCAGGGCCTTTGGCTGGTGGGAGCTGGAAGAAACTTCAGCAAACTGCTGGATCGATCAGAGTGACCGATCCACGATCCCTGATCGGTCAGTGTGACTGATCACAGAGTCACTGGATCGATCAGGAGGTGACCTGATCGATCAGGGTCTTCACTGATCGGTCGGGTGACCGATCAGTGTCTGATAACTTTAATTTGAATTGTTGTCAGACGTCTGATTTCGTTCTGGTTTCTTTCTAAAATCTGCTGATTCCTTTTGATATGCTTTGCTAATCATTTGATAAGTGTGCAGGTGAGACAGGGATGACTCAAACCAAGAAGGAGGGTCAAGTGGTGACTTTCGCTTTGGTCAGGTTTGTCCATTTTCCCTTCGCAGGTTTCAACGGCTTCTGGCGCGGGCTGACAACTAGCTGGCGAAGCTGATGACTGGCCTGAGGCTCGGCTGAAGAGGGTTCAGTGGACTGAGCGAGGTTAGTGGGTTGGTGACAGAGGTTGCAGACACACCGGGTGAGTAGACGCTTAAGAAGAAGCTGGGAAGACAAAAAACCAGGAAAGTGTTTTTGCTGTGGTGTTGAGCTCTTTGTATAAGCTTCATGCTTGAGTGTTCCTGTTTGATCTGTGTGAGCTATTCTTCTCATTGTCTCATGCGCTTAACTGATATCATCTGGTGATTGTTGTGGAGAGGTTTCTCCACCGAGAAGGAGGCTCTATTCTATCCGGAAGTTTCGGGGCTTGATCTGTCGACGATCAAGGGATCGTCCACCTTACAGGCACGCCAAGGAGTAGGGGCAAGTTATCCTTGAACCTTGTAAACCATCTTGTTAGCGACTGGTTTGTTCTTCATTTCTGCATTTCTGTATTTCTTCGGCTGCTAACCCCAATCGCAGAAAAGTTCAAAGAGCAAGTATTTGTGTGTCTAGCTATTCACACCCCCCCCCCCTATCTCTAGCCATCCAAGGTCCAACAGGTACATGAGCTCCTCACTCTGTACCAGGCCCGGGCTGCTGAACTCCATGTCGAAGAGGATTCTCCTAGCTCGCTGATAGGCAGGTCTCTGTAGAAAATTCCCTAGTATAAGGAGAGCCGGCAGATCCTCCATCCAACGATGGGAACTGAAAGGGTGGTGGGGTAGTCGAATAAAGAAAAACTTCTCCTTCCATCCTTTATGAGAAGAAGGGAACCCCACTAAGAACCTATGGCTGGGGCGCGCGGTAAAGTTAAACGCCCCTCGCGAGCCAATCGGTACGAAGAAGGAATGAAAAAGGCGAGGGGTCAAGGGGATATCGAAGAGTTTGAAGATGATGTACGCCCCGCCCATCTGAGCAAAGGCGTTGTGAACTATCTGGTGGAGAGGGATATCAAAATAGGAGGCTACATTCATTTTAAAAAAAAAGGGATAGGGAAATGGAGTCCTGACTCTACCTACCCTAGGAAGAAGGTGAAAAAATCTAGAGGAGGTTCTACAGGCGATTGGTCGACTACTACAAGCTTTTGCACTTGCAACTCATCGATTCCAGCCTTGACTCAACGACTACAATTACGAACATCAATAGAATGATGGAGACAGCCAACCGCGATGTGATTGTCCTTGGTGTGACCATTGTCGCAAAATTGGGCATGCCAAAGATAAATATTGGGTGATTCATGGAAGCCACGCGACTAAAAGCCCAAGTCGGAGCACCACCCGCGAGCTCACGTCACCCACAATTAGTCATCGCCAGCCAACCCCTTTAGGGTTGAACAAATTGACTTGTTGATAAAGATGTTGCGTGACCTACCAAATAATGAAAGACATGGGCAAGCTGAGAATCAGGTTGGGTTCTTTTCCTAGCACAAACCCATTGAAAATCAGGCTCAATCTAAAATTTCAGCCCACTCAAGCCTAAAAAGGCCCACTACTGTCTCAGCCCATTTGGAGCCCACTAGTTACTTAACCCACAATGAAGGTATTTTCTCTAATATTTTGAATATAAATAGGTCTCTTGGATGATGGATTATTAACTCAGGGACATCGGATGCGGATCACATGATAAGCAATATATCTCTCCTTCATAATTATGTTCCATCTCGAGACAATTCCATTATTCGTGTTGCAAATGGGTGTCACAAAAATCATCAGTGTTGGTTTCGTAATGATAACGCCAAATATATACTTGAAGACAGTCTTCCGTGTTCCATTATTGGACTGTAGTTTGTTGTTCATAGGAAAGTTTACTCATAATTCAAAGTGTCTTGCTAAATTTTCTCTTAAATTGTGTGAATTTCAGGATACGAAAATAGGAAAGACGATTGACAATGCTGAATCGTGCTCCAAACTCTACATTAATTATTCACGATTCGCCTCACTGTGAAAATTTAGCTAGCTACCACTTTACCTCTTCCAATAATAAATATGCCAAAATCATATTATGGCTCTGTCTTGGTCATCCAAACTTTACTTATCTTGTAAAATTATTTCCAAACTTTTTTCTTAATGAAAATGCCCACTCTTTTCAATGTGAGTTCTTTCAACTTCCTAAACATACGTGAGTATCCTTTCCAAGCTTAAGTCACAAATCATCTATGCTCTTTTAGCTCATTCATAGTGATATTTGGGGGGCGTCCGTATTAGAACTCTCACAAGAAATTGTTTGTTTGTTTTATTTGTTGATGATCATACTGGCCTAACTTGGTTGTTTTTAGTGAAAGATAAATATGTAGTGAGTCACACATATTTGAACATCTCAATTTCAAACATCTATTTAGACACTTAAAATCGACAATGTCAAGTAATACTTTGCATCGATCCTTGGCGCTTTTTTATCCTTAAAAGGCACCATCCACATCAATTCCTACATTGACACTCCTCAACAAAATGGGATTATCGAACACAAGAATAGACATCTTCTCGAGGTAGCTCGTTGACTTATGTTCTCTTTCAATGTAATAAAAAAAATTAGGGTAATGTTATCTCCACAGCCACCTATCACGTCAATTGAATGGCCTCTCGAGTTCTCAATCCTATAGTTGGATTTAACTTCTCTTCAAATCATACCCCCACACCAAGGTAATCTCTCAAAACATTCTTGCAAAAGTATTTGATGTACATCATTTGTTCCCATCCACCATCACAATCATAGTAAACTTGATCCAAGATCCACCAGATGCATTTTCCTCGGCTACTCACCATTTCAAAAAGGCTACAAAAACTACTCACCTATCACCAAGAAAACATATAACACCATGGATGTCACTTTCTTTTAGCAACAACCATACTACTCCAGTTCTGATACTCAAGGGGAGAATCTGAGTGAATATCATCATCCATCACATTATTCCAGACAAACCCTGACATCATTCACCCTCTATTCAATCCCTTTGTGTCACATCTCATTCCCTCACTTGCATCACCTCCTCCAGCAGTAAAGCAATTTCGTGTATACATAAGACGAAAGACACATTCAACACCAGTTCAAAGTCAAAATCAGATCCAACTCTGACAAACATTCACTCAAGTACAATACTCAATCCTAAATCTACTTCACCTTTGGATAATAACCTTGACATTCCAATTGCTTCAAGAAAGAGAGTTAGATGTTACACGATGCATCCCATCTGCAACTTTATTTCTTAGGAAGGATTATCTCCAAATTATCGAACATGTGTCACCGCCGCCATTGATAATATTCAAGTTTCAACCACCATTGATGAAGCTTCAAACACCCTGAATGGAGAAAAGTTACTAATGTGGAAGTGAAAGCCCGACAAAAGATTGGTACATGGTCTATTTGTGAACTACCAAAGGGAAAGAAAACAATTAGTGCAAATGGATTTTTAAAGTCAAACACAAAGCTGATGGTACAATTGAAAGATTAAAGGCATGTCTTATGGCCAAGTAATTCTCACAATCCTATGACATCGATTACCAAGAAACTTTTGCTCCAGTGGCCAAAAACACAAAGCTGATGGTACAAGGATGCTCGGGAGATTAATCTGTGTGTTGGGGTGCACTTCAAATACAATAGTGATGAGGAATAAAGACTAATTAAAAATGTCGAGTCGAAGATGATTAATTTGGGAATAAATTTGGATACAATCAATACTAAATAAAATATTTGGCCCATGCAGGTCTCGAACCTGCGACCTTCGCGTTATTAGCACGACGCTCTAACCAACTGAGCTAATAGGCCAATGTGAGTTTACATAATTGAGCATAAAACCACTGTAGTAGCTATTGTAGCATCAGAGGGTGGGATGCTAATCTGGTGAGTTGGAGTACACTATCAAAATCTTATTCTTTCTGGTTGCAAATATGGATTAGCATTTACACCAACTGGACTCCAAAAACATCTTTCTTGGAAGTACAAGTTTACATGGAAATTCCCCAATCCTTGGCACTCATAACAACAAGGTATGCAAGCTTCATAAGTCATTATATGGTCCCAAGCAATCTCGGTCTCAGAAATCCAAATTCTGCCTTGGCATGGAATTGGCTCGATCTAAACACGAAATTTTCCTATCACAATGGAAATACACGTTCGACCTACTAAAAAAACAAGTATGCTTGGGTGCAATCCTGTGGATACTCTGATGAATGCTTCCAACAAAATTTGATCTGGAATGACCATGCACTAGTAGACAGGCGGAGATATCAACGACTTAAAGGACGTCTCATCTATCTATCCCACACACAACCTGATATCGAGTTTCTCGTCAATTTGGTAAGTCAGTTTATGAATAGTCCTATATAAGAACATATGAGCATTTTCTACAGAATCATGAGATGCCTCAAGAGTACCCTAGGCATTGGGTTACTTTTTCGAAAGAACAAAGATTAAGGTATACATATGCACTCAGATGCAGACTGGGTTGGGGATCTAACAGATAGACTATCGACCTTGGTTACTATACGTATGCCTGGGATAATTTGGTAACATGGATAAGTAAAAGGTTGCAAGCAATGCTAGTGCTGAAATGGAATTTAGAGCTCTTGCACTCTAAATTTGTGGAGGAATATGGATTCGTAAAATCCTAAAAGAACTCGGAATAATCACAGATAAAATTGATTGTCAAACTATAATGTGACAATTTAACAGTCATCGATATTGCAAAGAATCTTATTCACTATGACAAAACAAAACACATAAAAATTGACAGACACTTTATTTCAAAAAATGTGGTGAAAAGATGCATGAAAATCTCATATATTCCTTCACAAGATCTCCCAAGGATCAACTTTGAAGAATTATATGACAAATTGGGCATGTACAATATGTAGTTTGATTTAAATTATTTGATTGTTTTCATTATATAAATAAGTAGGGAAGAAAGGTATAAATAGCAATGTTCCTGATATACATAATTTAATAAAGAATTTGAGAAATATAATACCAGTTCTCTCTCGGGGATTCTTTCGTATGTTTAAGAAGAAAATGAAAAATAGACAAATAGAAAGATAAAATACATAGCCAGCATAAATTGGCTGACCTACAAGTTTGAGAACTTCATATCTTTGATGCCAGATTTAAGTTTGTAAGATGATAATTTCATATTTGATTTCAGCAGGCAGTAATACATTAAGGATAATGAATTTACATAAGTGGAGCCATCACAATCATGCATACAAATGCATCTGAAACACCAATGTAAACTTAAGAATACGAAAACTAAAAAGCATATTTTCATTGCCTACACAAAGTGAGCTTCCATTTAGGAGTTGGTATAATTGTTTCAATTGCTAAGAAAATTAGAATGTACATATTTTGGCCAAAAGAATAAACCGGAATATCTCCAATTCTTTGGTGGTATCCTGTTTCTAAGATCAACTGCAACTCCCATAAATCTGAAACATGGCACGGTAAGATTCCAAATTAAAATGTTATCCACACTGCAAAGTTAAGAGACAAAGAATCAGAGGTTACCATATCCAACCATGTGGACAGAACTGACATTAACTTGATCTCCAACAATCAAGCCCAGAAATATTTTGCCTGCCTGAGAGATCGTGGCGAAAATCATGGCCTGGAGAAATAAAAAGACACCAATCAATCAAAACAAGGTGAATAACTTTTAGATGTAGGAAGCATTCGCCCAGCAATTTATGACAACCTTGAACTGCAACTGCCGATGGAATAGAATTTTGTAGTGGGAACCGAAACCCCGTAGAATTAGAAGATGACCATTCTGCATCAGGCCTAGGAAATCCTATCCAAAAAGTAATTCATAAATTAAACATAAAAAATCTAAACTCATTTTCTTCCTCTGATATACAATATCAGTAATCATGTTGATTAAGAGAAACTTACAACCACATACCATCCTGCAAAATAGGAGCCCCTGAACATGAGGGCCTTGGAGTAGAAACCATTGCAGAATGCTGATTATCTGGACTAAAACCACCAGTATGCACTCTCCTAGGATCATCAGCCAAATATAGTCTCTGACTACTAGGAACAGATGACATTGGGTAAGGATTGTATAGCTGCTGCACTGGTTGATTCATGCGAATAGTATGTGAAAAATGGTCAGAATGCATTTGTGCTGTTGCGAGAGGAAAATTTGAGGGTGTCCGTGGAGGAAGTGGATGGTAAGGTCCCTGGTGGAAAGGTGCATTGCTTTGTTGAAAATGTTGAATGGGATAAGAATTCTGAGGATTTGCATACGATTCATTTTGTCCATACTCAAAAGGTCTAGAGGAAGTGAAGGTATTTATAACTTGTGTGCTTCTCATTCCATTTGTCATAAAGTTAGGTTGCTGTTGTGATACCACTTCAATGCTTAAAGGAGCATCCTGCCCTCTTAATGTCATATTACCATGCACATGGGCAGTCTCATTGGCCTGTTAAAAGATGAAAAAAGTCAAATGCATAGTCAACTTAGAGCATTGCAGAAGAAAGCATTAAAAGGCTTACATTTGACACACTGAATTTTTCCTGCATCTGCGAATTAAGCACGGAAAATGAGTACGATGATGATAAAGGTGGCACTGGAATAGAAGGCACAAATGTCTGTCCAGGTGGATGTAGAGGCGGCGGAGGAGGAGGTGGTGGGGTTGCGGGTGATAATGGTAGAGGTGGAGACAATGGTGGGGGCGAAGGTGGCAAAGGTGGAGGAGGATCTTCTGGAGGCGGAGGAGGATCCGCTGGAGGTGGAGGAACAGGAGGTAGAGGTGGAAGCTCACTTGGGTTGGTCAACGTCGGTTCCAATGATCCGCTAGAATCAGAATTGCTTCTACTTATGCCCTTATCTTCCTTGGGCAAAATAGCATCTTTCATGTCAAGTTCACCATTCCCAACCTTTTCTATCCAATGGAGCTTAGGCATGACTGCACAAGTATCCAGCTCTTTAAAACTATTAGTAGCTTCCACTGACATTTTAACTGCAGAATTTCTAAACAGGTTGATAGGAGAATCTTCCTCATCTTGAAAAACATGACATGAAAATAGTCCAGGCATCTGAAATGTATCATTGCTGAAATTAAGAACAAATACAATTTCCTGAGAACTGGTTGTGTCAACTAAAAAAAACTGCGAAAGTAAAAAAACATAGATGAGCACATTAGTAGAAGAAGAGTACACCTAATACTGATTCAGCTTCCAAAATCTTAAGCATGCTACTTTATCTAGAACAAGCAAAAAAAAAAGGAATAGCTAGCTCAAAGTATAGCATAGATTGATGTGAACATATATGAATAGGCTGCCTATACTTGAACTTCAGCAAAGGCCAAAAAAAAAGATGCATTTTTAGTGGATAGCAAAAGTACACAGTTAACCAAAAGATAATGTAATTTGATAATTGTTATATGATATCAAGAGATACAAATATTAGTCCTATTTATATACAAAAACTAGGACCTTTTCAAAAGGAATAAATCAAATCCTATCTAAGAATAAATCAATACTTATCCATAAAATTTAGGATATTCTACCATCCCTAATATTTAGGATATTCTAACACTCCCCCTCAAGCTAGAGCATATAAATTATATGCACCCAGCTTGTTACATATGTAGTCATTCGAGGACCTCTCAGTGACTTAGTAAATATATCTGCTAGTTGATCATGTGAGTTAACAAAACTAGTAGATATTTCTCCAGATATGACTTTCTCTCTGACGAAATGACAGTCGACTTCAATATGCTTTGTCCTCTCATGAAAAACTGGATTTGAAGCGATATGCATGACGGCCTGGTTATCACATATAAGTGACATTTGTGTGACATCTCCAAACTTTAACTCCAGGAGCAACTGTTTAAGCCATATAAGCTCTTGACTGGCTATAGCCATAGCTCGATATTCTGCCTCTGCACTGGATCTTGCCACAACATTCTGCTTTTTGTTTTCCAAGAAATAAGGTTACCTCCGATAAATATACAAAAATCAGAAGTAGATCTCCTATCACTGGGAGATCCTGCCCAATCTGCATCAGAATATCCTATGATTCGAGTATGTCCTTTGTCTTCGTACAAAAGACCCTTTCCTGGAGCGCCTCTGATATATCGAACAATGTGAATTACAGCATCCCAATGTTCTTTACATGGAGAGTTGAGAAACTGACTTACTACACTTACTGCGAATGAGATATCTAGACGAGTAACAGTGAGATAACTTAGTCTCCCTACTAATCGCCTTTATCGTTCAGGATCTGGTAGAGGCTCCCCTGATTTGGCAAGAGCTTGATATTAGGATCCATAGGGTTGTCAACTGTCTTTGAGTTTAACATTTTTGTTTCTTCTAGAATATTCATTGCATACTTTCTTTGGGATATAATGATCCCATTTCTGGACTGTGCTACTTCTATCCCCAAGAAATATCTGAGTCTGCCGAGATCCTTTGTCTGAAAATGTTTGAAAAGATGTTGTTTCACCTGTGATATCCCAAGATGATCACTACCTGTGATGACAATATCATCAACATAAACCACTAGGTAGATGCAACCAGTAGATGAGTGGCGATAAAAGACAGAATGGTCAGCATTGCTTCGAGTCATACCAAACTGTTGAATTACAATACTGAATCTACCGAACCATGCTCTGGGTGACTGTTTAAGACCATATAAAGATTTTCGCAAGCGGCACACAAGACCAGAAGACTCCCCCTGAGCAACAAAACACGGAGGTTGCTCCATGTAGACTTCTTCGAGCAGGTCACCATGTAAGAATGCATTCTTGATGTCCAACTGATATAGAGGCTAGTGTTGAATCGCAGCAATGGACATGAGTAAGCGTATAGAAGACATCTTGGCAACAGGAGAAAACGTGTCCTCATAATCCAATCCGAAGACCTGAGTATAGTCTTTAGCAACGAGACGAGCTTTAAGTCGATCAACCGTTCCGTCTGGACCAATCTTCACCGTATATTTCCATCGACAACCAACAACTGACTTTCTTGGTGGTAGAGGAACGAGGTCCGTAAAGCACTCATTTCGTCCAGCATAGCCTGTTTCCATCCCGGGTGGGCAAATGCATCTTCTGCATTCTTCGGAACAGAAACAGACGACAAAGAGGAAAGACAAGAATAATAGGAAGGAGAAAGACGATGGTAACTCATAGATACATAATGTGGAGAAGGATTACGAGTGGAACGTATACCTTTCCGAAGTGCAATGGGAATATCAGATTCAGACGACTCGACCGGAGGAAGGGGTGTAGGATCTGGCTCCAGAGATGATCCCATGGCTGGCGGCAAGGCTGGCTTAGGACGACGCTGATAAACCTGCAACGGAGGAGAAAATTGGAGCTGGAGGTGATAGAGAGTCCTCCGGAGGATAAAAGACTGATACAGGCACAGAAGAAGGAAACTCGGAAGCCGATTCTGAAGGCCCAAAGAAAGGAACCGAATCAAAGAACGTGACATCAGCAGAGATGAAACACCGACGGAGAGTAGGGGAATAACACTTGTACCCTTTCTGAGACCGTGGGTACCCAAGGAAAACGCATTTATGCGACCGAGGAGAGAGTTTATCAATTCCAGGATCAAGAGCATGAGCAAAACATGTAGAACCAAAGACCCTAGGTGGTAAACGATGAAGGGACTGATTTGGATACAGTATATAATAAGGTATTTGGCCCTGTAAGGTAGAGGAAGGCATGCGATTGATAAGATAACATGCAGTAAGTACGGCTTCTCCCCAAAACCGTAAAGGAACATGAGAGTGGTGGAGAAGAGCCCGGGTGGTCTCTAGAAGATAACGATTTTTGCGTTCTGCAACTCCATTCTGTTGAGGAGTATGAGGACAAGACTTCCGATGTAATATGCCGTGAGTTGCCAAGAAGGTCTGAAACGGAGTAGATAGATACTCACGTGCATTATCACTCTGTAAGGATCGGAGAGGGATAGCAAATTGTGTTTTTATTTCATTAAAAAAGATTGGAAAATAGAAAATAGTTCGGATCGATCCTTCATCAGATATAACCAAGTACAACGGGAGAAATCGTCTATAAAAGTAACAAAATATCGTGACCCTAATGTAGAGGTAACACGACTTGGACCCCAAATATCGGAATGGACCAAAGCAAAGGGAGACGTAGCCCCGATTTATAATGCGAGGAGAAAACGAACTACGTACATGCTTACCTAACTGACATGACTCACAAGATAAAGACTTTAAGTGAGATAGACTAGGATGTAATTATTTTAACTTATCGAGACCAGGATGTCCTAACTGAGCATGAATCACAAGTGGAGATGCCGCCGTTGTACCAATGAAAGAGTTTTGGTGAAGTCGATATAGACCATGAGCCTCACATCCGAAGCCAATCATCCTCCCCGTATTCCGGTCCTGCAATGAAACAGAGGATTTAGTAAACGAGATGACACAATCAAGAGACCGAGTAAGCTGACTTATTGATAATAAATTAAAGGGAGCTCCGGGGACATAAAGAACATTCTGAATGGGAAGAGATGGAGAAGAATGAATACTACCAACACCTTGGGACTGAATTTGAGAACCATTTGTCATGGTGACAAAGGGTAAATAACCGGAAGTAGATAACGAGGAAAAAAGAGATCTATTACCGGTGATATGATCGGTGGCCCCAGAGTCAAGTACTCAAGGACTCGAAGAGCGAGATATGCCAGCAAAGGAATTACCAGCTTGTGTAACGACAACAAGGGAATTAGAATCCCGTCGATCCTCATACCATTTCAGAAAGTCATCATAGGAAGGCTGTGGAGTCGGAGCCGGAGTTAACTGTGAAGTGGAAGCTGAAGAAGTGACAGGACATTGGGCGATCTGAGCAGCACGCGGAGGTCGACCATGGAGACTCCAACATTTATCGATCGTATGTCCTGGTCGGTGACAATGATCACACCAAGGACGTCCTTTGCCACCCTTACGAGGTGGAGGTTTGTTATTGTTCGAGAAACCAAAGCCGAAGAGTCAACAGGAACAGAAGATGGAGTTGCCGAGATTTTGGCTGGGACACGGAGGAGAGTCGCCCAGGTAGAGTCCATGGTGGCCTCTATGGGGCTGCCTAGGATTTGATCACGAATATGAGAGTAATCTGTGGGCAGACCATATAAGGCCAGAGACATAAAAAATTTCTTCCGATTTTCAAGTCTGCAACGGGAGTGGCCGCAGGAGGGAGCAGGTCATTGAACTCGCATAGAAGGCTAGAGACTGATCCCAGATAAGTTGACATAGAATCTTCGATCTGACGGGTACTAAGGATATTCATGAGGTCTTCACAAACTTGATAAAGTCGCCGAGAAGTGTTTGTAAACAGTTGTTGAGCCTGTATCCAAACATCCTTGCAGGTGATATGAGTGCGGAAGACATCCCTAAGAGATGGATGAATAGTAGCCCGGATAATACAACACAACTGAGCATCAACCTTTTTCCATAAAGGACGATCTGTGACTTGAATATCCTCCTCAGTTTGGGTGAGATGTGTCTCATAACCCTGTCCAACAAGCCAGAGTTTAATGTGAGAGGACCAAGAGGAATAATTCTTACCATCCAACAACTCCGACGATAGCGGTGCCGTGACGTGGTTGGTAAAAATTGAAAGATCCGGTTTCGTAGTGCCGGAGGTAGCCATGGCAAATTAAATCGGTGCTGATCCAATGAATATAAGGAGCGTTCAAGGGAAGAGATTCAGCGATAGGCGAGGGCAGCGGCGTGCGTGCGCGAGTAGCCGAGAGGCGCAGATGTGCGTGAACGGCAGTCGAGGGCGGCGGCGTGCGCGAGCGGCAGGAGATCCGGCTCGCTGATGCTGTGCGCGGGGCAGTGGCGACCCGTGGGCAGGATCTCGCTCCCAGGTCGCGAGCGAGATCGAAGGCGGCGGCGGATGCTATGCGCGGGGCAGCCGATGCGAGGAAGACGCTCGGGGAGGAAGGCCGCGCGTGATGGGGAGAGACGCGTTCGGGAGAAGAACGCGCGTCGAGAGAAGCCGCGCCGTGAGAAGGAATCGCGAATACGAAACCCTAACGCTCTGATACCATGTAATTTGATAATTGTTGCTGGGAAAATTACTAGTTACAGTGGCCAAGATGATCATTGTAATGTTCAAAAATGATGTCTTAAATTCTTAACTGAAGGCTTATTCACTAGATTGTAAGATTTATAAGTTTTGAGTACTAATTTCCCTATCATCCTTAATAACCTACAAGAATGAAAAAGTTATTTACTAGATTATGAGATTATAAATTTTCGAGCACAAGTACCCATCTTCGCCCTATAACCAACAATAAGCACAATTCTAATTGTTAT
>JAGFNQ010004190.1:128276-151570 GCA_024364735.1 Boesenbergia rotunda | reverse complement strand
ATCGAGAAGATGTTAGCATTCCATTATAATGTTACATGGGAGCTGACATTAAAGATGGATGTCTTCCGATAAATTAATTCTCACATATCAAACCAAAAAAAACAGACAATATCAAGTTCACTTAACAACCAAATTTGTAATTTTGTTCATTTACTTCCCCCAAACAAAATAGACAATTGCCTCTATGCACAAGAGTTTAACCATCTTTTAGTACCACAAGCAAACTCAGTTATCAGGAAGAATACGGAACAAATCAAACTGATGGGAATAAAAAAAATAACTAAGAAACTTACACTTCGGTGGTCCCAAAAAATTGAACAAAGTATTTCCTGGGATCTGGAGATTGGTCAAAATCTTGTGGCCTGCTTATCTGAAGATAAGTAGAAAAAAAACGTTTCAATTAACGTTAACCATACAAGAATGCATTGAAAATCAGCACAACAGTTAGGGAAAAACAAAAAACAGCTAGGTAACTAAAAATTTCCAGAACGAAACTCTAACAAAGCAAGTATTTAACTGGAAAATCGTTAAGACGATGTGCATGAAAAGAAAATATATATATATGCTACTAAGAAAAACTGAGGAAGATGTTATATATTTCACAACGCAGCCACAACAATTGCACAGATGAATAGCCCAGTGTCAGAAGGATCAAATCCCGTCTTTTAGAGTATAGAATCATGAATATAGCAAATGGAACTAACCTTCGCAGGCCAAGCAGGGTATCCTTTCACCTTAGCGAGAACGAGATCCCCCAGGTTGAGCTGCCCCACCGCCGTAACCCGATTCGAATCTTTCCTACGCCCGGGAGCCATGGAGGCTACCGCTCAAACCCTAACCCGCCTCCGTCTTTCTGAACGCAACCTACGCGCAGAACGATGGCCAGAGTCGCAAAAGCAAACCCTAGCTCCTCTTCCCGGTGAAGGAATCAGATACGCCGAGAGGCCGGGCTTTCCCGCCCAATTCCCGACGTGACGGAAGAGGGGAAGGCGGAGGAGCACTACAGCCGAAGGATCTTGCAGCGTAGTGCGAGAAGCGACGGAGCGGGACGGCGCGGCTTGAGCATCAGCGCGGCGGCGACGTGTAGGGAAGGGATTACGGAAGCGAGGAACGGGAAACTGGAAAAGCAGCAACTCAGAAAACGATCGAGTTAAATAGCTCGAAACCATATTTTATTTATTAATATTATTTATTTATTTTAAATTATCTTTTGCGATGAAACAGCGTGAAATCATATTTTAGAAACAAATACAAAATTGCAGTTAAACAAATTTTAAATGTGAATGATGTGGTATGATATGACATTTTACATATGCATGTTCGATTATCGCTTGGACACCATCGGCGGTCTTCGGCTACCGTCCCAAATTAAACTATACCTGGGGGGCACGGTGAACCTGTCGGAGATCGTGCATATAAGGTGTCACGTCATTCACTATGATTTTGACTCTTCCATTTTCACTCTCCCAATCATTATCCATAGAGAAAATGTTTGATTGTTATAATTTAGAGTAATGATAGAGAGAGTGAAAATGGAAGAGTGAAAAGTATAGTGAATGATGTGGCATGACGTGACATGACGTGGCACTTTACATGTACACCTCCGATTATTGCTTGGACACATACAAGGTACCACGTCATTTACTATGCTTTTCACTCTCTCATTTTCACTCTCCTTATTATTTTTTTATAATTTAATAGTCGAAAAAAGAGAATTATTTTGTATTTTATTTTTATCAAATATCCTTATTTATAAAATAGATGAGAAGTGATATAAAAATGAAAGTATATAACGATTGATCAATCAACAACCAAATTAATTATGTATTATAATACTCCCCTAAAAGCCTTGATAGATCAACGTTGTCTAACTAAAACCCTATCAGTGAATTCCAATGGACAAAACCTGAATGAAAGAAAAAAAGTACAACAATAAATACTCTCTTGATTCCAATCGTTGAAAATCTTTTAATTGATACAGCTCTATCATGTATATTAATTTCTTGTGAATAAATCAGCTACATTATTGTTAAAATGAATTTGCGGATATCAATATCACATTTCTTCTAAAGTTCATATATATATATATATATATATATATTAATATATATATATATATATATATATATATATATATATATATATATATATATATTAATGAAATATGTTTTATTATATCCCCTTAATATGGTCTCTTTGTAGTTGTGCAATGCAAGCAACATTATCTTCAGATATAGCTATCGGACTATATATCTTTAGTTGTTATTAGTCCATATGATCTTAAATATGTAGTGTCATGGATCTCAATGCTAAACATTCTCAACTGGCTTCATGCATTGTATTAATTTCAAAGTGATTAAACGATGTCAATGTTAAAGTTTGTTTTCCTAACTTCTATGATATAGTAGTGTCTCATCATGTAAACACATAACTTGTTTGGGATCTAGTTTTGTGGATCTGAAAGATAATCTGAATTTGCATATCCTCCTAAAGACTAATTTATTCTTATCAAATAAAATAATCTCATGTCAATTATACCACGAAGGTAACAAAACATATGTTTTAATTTATACCATTTCAATGTCTTTGCGTCGGAGAATAGCTATAACTTGCTAGAAGAATAATAGAAAATGCAATATTTGAGCAAGTGTAATTGGCGGCGTATGATAATGCATCAATTCTACTAAGATATGGTACTTCTACACCCATAATGTTTTTTTCATCTTCGAGTGGATGAAAAAAATCTTTCTTAGCATAAAGTGATCGAACAACTATGGGTGAAGGCAATGAATGTGATTTATCCATATAGAAGCGTTTTAGTAACCTTTTTATATATAAAGATGAATGAACAAATATTTCTTCTGATAAATGTTCAATTTGCAATCCAAGACAAAATTTTATCTTTCTATTTTTCATCTCAGATTTACTTTTTAAATAATTGGCAATATTATTGAGATCTTCAGGAGTCCCATATACTACTACAATTACAAAACCTTCTTCCATCTATTTTGTAAAAATACACGGATAAATAACATTACTTGTATAACTTTCTTATAATAAGTATTCACTTAGACGATTGTACTATATGCGCTCTAATTGCTTTAATCCATATAACGATTTTTGCAACTTTATTGGAAATATAATCTTAGGGTTGCATCATTTACTTCTTCTGGTTTGAATCTTTCAAGGATTTTTATATATATATCACTATCGAGTGAACCATATAGATATACAGTGATCATATCCATAAGTCACATGCCTAATTTTTCTGATTCAACCAAACTAATCAAGAATTGAAAAGTAGTTGTGGTTAGGACCGAAAGAATTTAGATATCTCCATAATAGTATGATATTATCCATTTTAGCCTAAACCCAATCAGACCTGACCACAATTCGAAACTGATGGTTCGACGGTTCGTGAGAGGTCGACCCTTAACCTTAACCGCCTAAGACAGTTATGGTTCACGGTTCGAAACCGCCGGTTCACGATTCGGTTCAATACGGTTCGAGATTATTATATTAAAAAAATTTTAATTAAAAAATTTATATTTAAATTTAAAATATAAATATAAAACTTATTTAAATAAAGAGCTTGCACTTATTTAAGTTGCCTACGTATCCCCTTAGGATATAAGGGAATCAAAGCCCAGCAGTTCTTTTACATTTTTACCCTTTTACAATTTACATCACTCACTTCCATTTCCTCTCATTCCTGTTGTATTCGTTTCTTCGGTATCAAATTCTTCGACTTCGCCTTCTGAAAGTTGCATTCCTTGGATCCTTTTCTCGGCTCCGGTCCAATCGTCTAGTAATGCTTGAGCTTCCAATGAGTCCGGAGATATAGTTGATCTCCATTCATCTAATATATTGCCGCTGGCACTGAACGTCTGCTCCACAACAACAGTTGATACTGGACAAGCTAAAATTTCTTTGGTAATCACGGAAAAAATAGGAAAACTTTGAGCCTTCTGCGACCACCACTTTAAGATATCGACATCTTCACTATCTGCTTCATTAAAATCAAAAGAAGTCGTAAAATAATTCTCAAATTCCTATGTGGAACTTGAGGATCCTCGTGTACGTTTTGTCCATTCTTTTAATAAAAGTTATACTTTTATAAGTTTAAAATTAGTACTGGTAGGCTGTTGTGTTTCAGAAATATTAATTTATATTTCATATTTAATATAATATTGAATATAAATATCATATAAATAATTTTCAATATTATATATAATATTGACTGGATCAGGCGAAGAAGAGTCTTTAATAGGAATTAAAGCATCATAATATAAAGTTAACATTTCTTATAAAGTTTCTAATTTAAATCTAGGATCTACAAAATACAATTAATAAATTTCAGGAATAAAATAAAATATTTTTTCCATTTAGTTTTCATAGCTTATATGCAAGAAGTTAAAGCTTTATTGTTAATATGTTCTTTTAATACTAATACTATACAAGAAAAATCACTAAAATTAAATGAGCAGTGGGATAATAAACATCGAAAAGTTGTTCAATTGCATCGTTAAATACTTTTAAAATTTCACAAATATTACTACAAATATTCCATTGTTATAAAAATAAATATATATTAGTATTACTATTTTGTGCAAAAAAAATAAACATAATAAATATTTATATTGAAATGAATCTTGTAATAATTGATATATTGAATTCCAACGTGTTGGAACTGTAAAATACCTAAAACTTAAGGGGTTAAGTGTATAAATCCAAAAGAATAGGGCTTAGATTGGAATTATGGAATGACAGGGAGTTATTTGTAAAAGGTACAATAATTAAATCCCTTCCCTTCCATTTCTTCCGCCCGATGCCTTCATTTCCTCATTTTCTCGGTGGTTTTGATTGAGTGAATTAAGAGCTCTCATCGCAGAGTGCACTGTCACTGATGGGAGCAGTGGTTCTCTCAAGAGCAGATCGATCTCTTCCCTAAGTTGAAGGTGCCTTCGTCGGTTCCTGCCTTATCTCCACCACCGCCTGAGATGGGTCGGGTGTACACAGTCACCCAAGAGGAGGCCCAGCGGGCCAACGGATCTATTTGTTAAGGTACAATTTTATTTTATGCAGATTCCGCAGAGTTATTGATTGATATTGGTAGTTCATATTGGTTTATATCACAGATGTTTCTGAGCAAGATCTGTAGGTTACCGACCCTCAGGGCACAGCGTTTGTTTGTGTCCTTACCTTCTAGAGAGATATTGGAGTCCACTCAGGAGGTTAAGGGGTGCCCATTGGATTTCAATAGAGTTATTCTTACCATCGACCTATCAGTTCTGGAGATGATAGAGTTCAATATCATCCTAAGCATGGACTGGCTGACAGCCTCTCATGCCACTGTTGATTGTCATTCGAGGGTGGTCACCTTCCGACCTCCGGACCAACCCTCATGGGATTTCCTTGGCATCAGGGATGATGGTATATCAGTTATCTCCGCACTTCAAATGCAGAGACTTTTTGCACAGGAGTATCAGGGTTTGTTGATATCCTTGATCAGTATTGACGTCAGTAGTAGCCCTCAGATCTCGGACGTTAGTGTGGTCCGAAAGTTTCCCAATATTTTCCCAGAGGAGCTACCGGGTTTGCCTCCCAGGAGGCAAATGGAGTTTGTGATCAAGTTGATTCCAGGGACAACGCCGACATCAAAGTCACCGTATCAAATGGCACCTAAGGAGTTGGACGAGCTGAAGGTCCAACTCCAGGAGTTATTGAACAAAGGATTCATCCGGCCCAGTGTTTCTCCGTAGGGTTCTCTGATATTATTTGTGAAGTTGGACAGCTCTATAAGATTATGCATTGACTATCGGTAGTTGAATGCAGTCACGGTCAGGAACAAATACCCCTTGCCATGAATTGAGGATCTATTTGATCAGCCGAGGAATACATCAGTGTATTCGAAGATTGATCTGCGATCAGGTTATCATCAGTTGAGGGTCAGAGTTTTGGATATCCAGAAGATGACTTTTCGCGCCCGGTACGGACATTATGAGTTTTTGGTAAAGTCGTTTGGGCTTACCAATTCTCCTGTAGTGTTTATGGATCTCATAAACCGGGTATTTCTAGAGTACTTGGACCAATTTGTTATCGTATTCATCGACGACATTCTGATTTACTCCCGTTTTGAGGAGAAGCACGCTCCTCACCTTCGCATCGTCTTGGAGATGCTCCAGCGAGAGCATTTATATGCGAAGCAGTAAGTATGCTTTCTGGTTATCTTCTGTGGGTTTTCATGGACACGTGGTATCCAACAGAGGCATATCTGTAGACCCCCAGAAGATCGAGGCTGTCACCAGTTGGGAACAACCCAAGTCAGTTAACGAGGTGCGCAGTTTTCTGGGCTTGGCTGGCTATTATCGATGCTTCGTCGAGGGTTTTTCCAATATTACCGCACCTTTGACATGCCTGACCAAAAAGGGCGTGAAGTTTGTTTGGGCAAAGGCTTGTGAGACCAGCTTCCAGAAGCTGAATTGGCGACTAGTATCTGCACCAGTTCTTGTGTTACCTTCGGGAGAGAACGACTTCGTTCTTTATACCGGTGTGTCGTATCAGGGCCTTAGAGCAGTACTTATGCAACACAGGCTTATACTTCTCGGCAGTTGAAGGAGCATGAGCAAAACTACCTTGTTCATGATTTGGAGTTGGCCACTATCATCTTCGCATTAATGATCTGGAGGCATCATCTGTATGGTATCACCTTCGAGATCTTCACGGACCATAAGAGCCTTAAGTATCTGTTCACTCAGAAGGAGTTGAATCTCCGATAGATGAGATGGATAAAGTTCCTGAATGATTACGACTGCACAATTAGCTATCATCCTAGGAAAGCTAATATGGTCGCCGACGCACTCAGCAAGAAGTCCAGAAGAGTTCTTGCCTATCAGCGAGTGATGGTCACAGAGCTGATCCAGGGTTTCTCAGAGTTGGGGTTAGAGGAGCGCACTCAGACTGAGAGAGGATTGTTAGTGACGATGGTTGCTCAATCAGCACTAGATCGAGGATCAGAGAGGCACAGTCCAGTGATCAGCATCTGTAGTTCCTTGGCAGCTGTATAGCTTCCGGGCAGCAGTCTGATTTCACTCGAGATGATGAGGGCATCCTGTTAGATCGTGTAGCTTGCTAGAGGGGGGTGAATAGTAATTTCTTGAACTTTCTCTACAAGAATGTTAGCACAATACAAACAATATAATGAAAAACAAGAGAACCAATGCTAACACCTTCGTTTACTTGGTATCCACCTCCAAGAGGTGACTAATCCAAGAATCCTTCGGTGGATCACTCTCCGGATGCCCTCCGGCTAGCCCTTATCGCTCCTTGTGGGTGGAGAAATCTCGCCACAACACCTCGACAATATCTGAGCTCTTAAACTATTATTTGGCCTTTAACCAAAGCCAAATTCGTCAAGAAGCCTCAGCCAAAATCGAGCCCCTTTAAATAGAACTCTAGGCTGATAAGTCGCTGCCAGTCGACTGCCCCTACTCAAATTCGACCGTTACAAGCCTAAAATTCGAATTTTGGATCCTACCAGTCGACTGCCCTTGGGGCAGTCGACTGGTCCAGGGTCGACTACCTTCTGTGAGTTCGAGATCTTGCTGACAGTCGACTGATCAATCCCCAGTCGACTGCTCAACTTACAATATCACTCTCCCTCACTCCGAAGACCCTCCTTCACGTATGCCTTCAAGTATACTCCCTCGGCTTGCCCCTTGAAGTCCTCTTCCACCGGCTATCGTCCCTCGGATGCGCACACAAGCCTTCCCTTGGCTTGCCTCCATGCCACCCTTCACGTGTGCCCTTTGAAGTTGACTTCCCGGCTTGCCCTTGGAGTTCTCTTCCCTCAGCTCTCGTCCCTCGGATCAATCCTCCATGTGTGACTCTCCAAATCCTGCAAATTCAATCACACATATCAAATAACAAGAGTAAGTCTAACTTAAACCCTTTGCCCAAACATCAAAACACATGGTCACTCCGGACCATAGATTGCCCCAACACATCCTGTTCTTCCAAGGGAGGTTATGCGTGCCAGAGTCGCACCCTGTCTTGGAGGAGCTGCTACGGGAGGCACATCGCTCGAGGTTTACTATTCATCCGGGTGGGACCCGTATGTACAACGACCTGAGACATTCCTATTAGTGGAACGGAATGAAGAGGGACATCGCAGATTTTGTTGTCAGATGTCTAGTGTGCTAGCAAGTTAAGGCTAAGCACCAGAGACCTGCTGGGTTGCTTCAGAGAATTCTCATTCCTGAGTGGAAGTGGGAACACATTACCATGGACTTCGTGGTGGGTTTGCCTAGGACCAGGAGAGGCCACGACGCAATTTGTGTGATCATTGATCGATTAACCAAATCCGCGTAGTTTTTAGCTATCCGGAGGATAGATTCTTTGGACAGATTGGCTGAGCTATATTGCCAAGAGATCGTCAGACTTCACAGTGTTCTGTTGAGCATCATTTCAAATAGAAACTCACAGTTTACTTCCCGGTTTTGGAAGAGTTTGCAGAAGGCCATGGGTACAGAGCTTCGTTTCAGCACAGCTTTTAATTTGCAAGCAGACGAACAGTCAGAGCATACAATTCAGACATTGGAGAATCTGCTGAGTGATTGTGTCATAGGTTTCGAAGGCAGCTAGGAGGGCCATTTACACCTAGTTGAGTTCTCCTACAACAATGGCTATCATTTGGTGATTCAGATGGCGTCGTATGAGGCGTTGTATGATAGGGCGTGTCGGACACCCACCCTCTAGGAGGAGGTTGTGGAACCCCAGTTTCTAGGGCCTCAGAGAGCTCAGCATGAGGCAGAGTTGGTACGTATTATCAAACAGAGGATGTCAGAGGCACAGGACCGCCAGAAGAGTTACGCAGATCAGAAATGGAGACCTCTGGAGTTCTCCATAAGCGACCACGTATTTTTACTAGTTTCACCCATGAAAGGGGTGAAGAGGTTTGGTCTCAGAGGTAAGCTAGATTCGCGGTACATTCGACATTTTCATATCTTGGAGAGGATCAAAGTTGTAGCTTACCGATTAACACTTCTCCCATCTCTCGCCGACGTGCATGATGTATTCCATGTCTCCATGCTGAGGAGATATGTGCCAGACCCATCGCATTTCTTGTCCGTGGTGCCGATTACACTTCAGCCAGATGTGACTTACGAGGAGATACCCGTGTGAATTTTAGAGCATGGGGTGCGTCAGCTACGGAACAAGACAATTCGGTTGGTTATAGTCGGATGGTAGCATCATTATGATGCAGAGGCGACCTGGGAGCTCGAGGATATGATCAGAGCTCACTACCTCCACTTGTTTGCTTGAGGTACGTGTTGTTGGGGCAATCGACCCAAGTATGATCGAGAGGATCATGGGTTTTGATGTGTGTGTCAATATGATTAAGTTAGAGTTTCATGTTAATCTAATATGTGTATGTGAGTATGCAGGTTTGCAGGATACACATAGACTTGGTTGAACATCTTCGGGTACGGTGAAGGGTGGCATGGAGGCAAGCCGTGGGTTTATGTGCGCATCCGAGGGACCATGGACAAAGCAAGGACGATGAGCCGAGGGAAGCGGACTTTGAGGCGTACATGAAGGATGGCATGAAGGCAAGCTGAGAGCTTGTATGCGCATTGATGAAGCCCTCGTGTGTCGTACCACGAGTATCAAATACAATTAAAGTGTCAAACTCCTCTAAACTAATGTAGTATAGAGTAACTCGAGTCGTCTCTCTCAAGGAATATAATGATAGGTTAATAATCTTAGGATTTCAAATCATTGCTTTTGGATTTTGGATATTAAACTGGAGTTTGGATTTGAGAGCTATGACTACGAGATGAAATAGCAAAGCAAGTATGAAATCTAATTCTAATTAACAAAAGACAATGCAAGTGATAAGAGCTATGTCTAACCTAACGATAATTACAGAAAAGAAAAGGGCAACTTGAAATAAAGCATTAACGAAACTAAACATGGAGCAAAACCTACAGCATTAAAGAAATCTAATCTAACCTAACTTAATTGCATTTAAATGAAGACATGTAACTTAAAGCAATGGGAAGAGCAATACAAAACAAAAGTTAAGCAACTAAGACACATCACAATTGATAGTAACTGTTCCAAGAAGCATTTGACCAAACACAAGATAGGCATGCTCGAAATTGCTTCAAGTACGTGCAATTTGAAATGGGGAAGATCCATCAAATACAAGCATTCAACATCCAACACATATCAACTCAACCAACAAGTGAAGAAAACCCAAAACTCGGATGGATCTTCGGAAGCGGGTTGATCGAAGCTCGGATGAAGGAGCTGCTGCCGGAAATGATTGGGAAGAGCTGCTACCGGCTATGATGGGAAGAGCTGTTGTCGGAAATGGAAGAGATGGAGAAGGAGAAGTGAAAGAGATGGAGAAGGGGCTTGAGGGCTGCGCACATGAATGGGATAGAGAAAGGAAGAGGGATGAGATGGAAGGCCGCCCGGCGGCTAGGAGAAGGTGCGGTCGGCCGGAGGTGGGGAAGAAGAAGAGAGATGGGCGGCGCTAGGGTTCTCCGGATTGTAGATCGGAAGAGAGCTCCTCCCTTGGTGTTCGGCCCTGAGCCCTAGTTTGTGCGCTGCCCCCTTGCGCTATGGCGTGAGGAAGTGGAGAAGAAGAGATGGAGCTATGGCCGGCGGCTGTGAAGAGATGGAGAAGAGGAGATGGCCGGTCGAAGGTGGTGGAGAGGGAGATGGAAGGTGGGCGCTAGGGTTCTCCGGATTGTAGGTCCTTCCCGTGAGTGGCGTGCGTGAGGGTGTAGAGGTTTCTTAATGGGTTCTGGATTTTGGGTTGAGGGTAGGAGTAAGAAATGTAGATCCGAATCCAATAAGGGTTGTAATTGAGCTTATTGTAATTAGGCTTAAGGATTGGATGATGTTGATTGGCTTTTGGATGGGTTAGATAGCCTTCCTCTTCTTGGATCCAAATTGGGTTGGATGAAATAAATCATCTTCATTTGAATTGAACCAAGCCTTCAAATTAGACCATGCTTAAATTGAACCAAGCTCCTCAACACTAGCATTGGGTCCAATTACTTTGATCCAAGCCTTGGTCCAAGGTTCATCTTTAATTCCCTACAAAAATCATAAAATAATGTCAAAATTTAGAGGAAATTATAATGAGCTCCAAAAATAGATCCTAATCGTAAAATATGATATAAACATGATTTAAACGTATGAGAGGATAAAAAAAATGCTAAGTAATTGAGCAAATATAATGACATAAAATGCTAGTTATCACGCATCTGAGGGACGAGGGCCAACGTCGAAGAGGGCTTGAAGGCAACAGGTCGAGGTTGCTGGAGCAGGAACGATGAGTTGAGGGAAGCGGACTTCGAGGCATGCATGAAAGATGGTATGGAGGCAAGCCGAGGGTTTGTGTGCGCATCTGAGGGATGGAAGTCAAAGTCGAAGAGGGCTTGAAGGCAACAGATCGAGGCTGCTGGATGAAGAGTCAACCATGTCATGAGGTTCCGAGTGCTGAGGGAATTGTACTCGGGGGGTCTAAGTCATGAGGATTCGAGTGCTGAGAGAAATATACTCGGGAAGGATAGCCCTAGACTTAGGGAGTGGACCAGTCGACTGGTGAGGGACCAGTCGACTGATAGGGTCCACAGAAAGATCAGTCGACTGGTCCTGGTCGACTGATGATGACCAGAATTTGAATTGCTATTCAAATTCGACCAGTCGACTGGTAATGTACCAGTCGATTGGTAACGGTCATATCAGCCTTGAGCTATATTTAAGGGAGCTCGTTTATGGCTGTTTGTTCTTGGCGAAACTAGCTTGGTTAGAGCTTGTTAGTAGCCTAGGAATTGTCCAAGGTTTGTGGCGAAGTTTCTCCACCCACAAGGAGCGACAAGAGCTAGCCGGAGGTGCTCCGAGGAATCATCCACCGAAGGATCGGGATCGTCCACCTTATGGACAGTCGTGGAGTAGGAGTTTCATTTCTGAACCACGTAAATCGGTGTATTTTTCGTGTTTGTTAGTTTTAGATTTTATTATTCCGCTTGCGCACTAACATTTATAGGAAAAAAGATCAAAAAATTACTATTCACCCCCCCTCTAGCAAATAGTAAGATCCTACAAGTGGCATCAGAGCGAAAGTTCGCTCATCTACGGACTAACCGTCGAGAGAGCAAAAAGCTAGAGGAGATGACGATTGAAGAAAAGTTGGGTGATGACATCAATGTTCCACCTCCCTATGATCGCGAGGATTTCGACTATTGGAGGATACAGACAAAGACTTAGTTCGACATGGATTGGAACTACATGATTGCTCTTGAAGAGCCATTTGAAGCTCCAAGAGATAAGCACGGGAAAAAACTCCAACCAAGATATTGGAATAAGGAGCAACAAGCACAATCAAAGGCAAACGAAATGGTAATTTCAATTTTACTTAGTATTTTACCTAATGAAATAATTAGTGGTATAGGTGAATACAAAAGTGCACATGAGTTATGGAACAAGATGATAGCATTCCATGAAAACCCTACACAACATCAATTAGTGGAAGAGATCGAGGAAATGAGTTCCATGGTCCAATAAGAGGAGAATGACCAATCGGATGAAGAAAGGAGGTCAGCATCCAAAGAAGAAGAGAAAGAGGAAAAAGAAAAAGAGACATCTATCTTTTCAAGTGAAGTGGCACAAGAAAGTGAAAAGTCATCCACTTCATCAAGGGAAGAAGAAGAGGTCTCCATTTCAAGGATTGAGGGGGAGGAGAGACCACCCTCAATACTGGAGCAAGAAGAAGCATCTACCTCCACCAAAGCAAAGTCTAAAGACCACATCATTTGCTTTAGATGCAACAAGAAGGGACACTACAAGAACAAGTGTCCATTAGGTAAAAAGGAGGTAAACCCTAAACACAAGTCAATTCATTTTAAATCTAACATGAGTTAAAAGGAGAAAAAACACATTAGATGTTTCACATGTGGAAAGCTAGAGCACTATCACACCAAATGTCCAAGAAAAGGAGAGCTCAAGAAATTGGAACATTTGAGAAAATGGGAGGAGGAGGAAAAGAAGAAAAGCTCACATCAAGGGAGAGCTACAAGGGTAAAGGAGGTAATCCCTAACTTTAAGTATTCTTCAAATTTCTCTATATGTGTTAGAAATAATGAAAATTTCTTGCCTATGCGTAATTTTGGATTTAAATATTATGATAGAAATAGGGTTAATATGGTATCCCAAAATCCTAAGGAACACATGTATCTTGATAAATCTAGAATTGTTAAACCTAAGGATCAAGGCATTAATCCTAAGAAAGGGAGACACATGCCTAGATAAATGGGTAGGTCTGGGAATGTCCAAAATGGACATGGTGAGGCTAAGGTTAAGAACATAGAAAGGGAAAATCAAGCCTTGAGGGCAAGACTTGATAAATTAGAGAAAATCCTAGAAAGATTCACTAGTAGATCTAAGGGTTTAGGCATGATGTCGGGTAGACAAAACCCCGACAATACTAGACCGGGTCTAGGATACCAACCTAGGAGATCGAATGTTATTAAGAAATCATATGCAAGGATGTCATATGACTAGCAAGGGGAAGACCAAAAATGGCAAGGGGAAGCCATTTAAAGGAAAGAAGAAGAATTTGACCAAGGGCAAGGTGTATAGAGTCAAGAAAGTTAGGGTTGAAGGTCAAGAAGTACCGGAGGTATACATGTGTAGCCTTGTCATGGTAGATGAGTCACCTAGGGAGGTGACTAAGGCTAAGAGCTCAAGGGAGAGCTCTAGGAGTCAAAATGAGATTCATGGCCAATGGATCTCGGGAGGATTTCTCCTAGGGGACTAAATGGACTGAAAGATGTGCCAAAGGATTTGGAAGACTCACTTGAGTCTTAATCCTAGGGATTTGGCACATCAAGAGGGAGTTTTATGGATGAAAAGATGAAAATAAGATAATATTGCATGGAAATTGGTTTTCAATGTGTAGATACCATATAAATCAATGCTCGGGATGCATTGTGGTAGAGAATGAGAAGATACATCAAGAGGAGGTCAAAACTGTTGGATCGAGAAGAACGATAGAGGGGGGGTGAATATCGTAAATCGTTTTCGGATTCGAGATTAAGAGAATTAGCAGCGGAAATTTAAAACACAACGCAAAGAACTCAAGCGATTTACTTGGTTCGGAGTCGCGGTCGGCTCCTACTCCAAGGCCCACGGTCGTTGACCGTTTATTGCGGGCAATTATATATGTGCGCAAAAAGGTTTACAGACAGATATTATAGTTGAAGTACAGTAAACTTAAAAAGTCAGCTCTTTGTTACCGACGCCCAGTGTGGATTGTATTTTGGAGCAAAGGGACGTCGTCGGCGCTTGTATCTCGAGTTGGGAGGTTTCCGGGGCAGAGCGCTTGAGTAGAAGAGCGTATTGGCGTTTGAAGAAGTGATTCTGAAGCCTCAGGGGTCGAGCCCCTTTTATAGCAGGTCTGGGGGCGCCCGGGACGTTGGGGGCGCCCTCCACGTGTCCTCCGATCCGTAACTCTCTCGATCAGCTCTAATCCCTCCAAAATCGGGATCGAGCTTTGACGGGGGCACCCGGGAAGCAGGGGGCGCCCGGGTTGACTCAGTCTACTGGCTTCTCGCTGGCTTGAACCTTATCTGCCTCGTTGGCTTGGACCCAGGGCGCCCGGAGCATCCGGGGCGCCCGGGAGCACGGGGGCGCCCCGCCCAATGAACTGCCGAAGCAAATGTTTGCTTAACTCATTTTGCCTTGACCTTGGGGGCGCCCGGGACACTGGGGGCGCCCTACTCAGCTGTTGCCTCTCTCCTTTGAGGCGTTCTGAGCTGCAGAAACTCATTCCTTCGGTCCTGCATCCAGGGTTAGTCCAAAACAACACAAAGCAGTCAAGTATTAGGTTTATACAACCTTAGCTGTCTTGGTTCTGACTTTGGGTCTCCAAAATGGAGCCCTAGGTCGAACCGACGCCTACTATTCCCTCGACGGGGAACGCGTCTTCACCTACTTCTCTCAGGAGAATTTATCTGTTGTCAACCGGCTCCTCCGGTTGGACTTTTCCCCAGCAGTCCTTCGCCAGGTCTTCAGTACCAAGCAGTCCTTCGCCTGGTGCCCAGCAGTCCTTCGCCAGGTCTTCGGTTCCAAGCAGTCCTTCGCCTGGTGCCTAGCAGTCCTTCGCTAGGGCTTTGTATCCTGGCATTCCTTCGCCAGGTGCCTAGCAGTTCTTCGCTAGGGCTTTGTATTCTGGCAGTCCTTCGCCAGGTGCCTAGCAGTCCTTCGCTAGGGCTTTGTATCCTGGCAGTCCTTCGCCAGGTGCCTAGTAGTCCTTCGCTAGGGCTTTGTATCCTGGACACTTAATGAGCATATTAGATAAACATTACATCTTAACTTTTGAACCCTTTGCCATTATCAAAACATAGGTTCGACTTGGGTGTTGTCTGCACCAACAATCTCCCCCTTTTTGATTTATGGCAACCCGATTCAAAAAGTTAAGTTAATCAAGACAGTTGATGTAACAGTTTAGTTTCCTCCCCCTGGAAGGAATCTCCCCCTAGGTTTTTCAAAGGTTCGTGGGGTTTTGAAAAAATTTCTAAGTCAACATGATGGAATTTATTTTTCAAAACTTAGAACATTTTTCAAAAGAAGTTTTAGAAAACTTAAACCAAATTTGGTTGGGCACTTTTCCAGTCAATAATTAAAAGAATTTCTAAAACATTTTCTCAAGTTTTTAAGTTAAAAAAATTTTCAATCTCTTTAGTACTTTAGAGGCTTTATACTTAGAAACTTTTCTATTAGAGAAGTTTAGAAATAAATACTTAGAGAATTTTTGAACATAGCTTAAGTACTTAGAAAATACTTTTGAAAATTATTTGGGTCAAGTACTTAGAATCAATTTTGAACACAATTTTTAGATCAAGTACTTTTGAACCAGTTTTGAAAGAAAGCTAACTTAAGTATTTTGAAAACAGCCTTGAGAAAAAAATTTAGCTTAAGTATTAAAAATAGCTTTGAAAAAAAAACTTAGCTTAAACTTTTTGAAGAAAGGATAAATTTTTGAATTTTGAAAAAAATTTAAAGCTTCTCTCTTTTCCTATCTCTCGCCCTTTGCCATATATCAAAAACAAGGCAATATAGCAAAAATAAACTGCATAAGTATATAACAGAATAATGTGCTATACTGAACCAATTCAAAACTGAACCAAAGCAATTTCAATTATCTCTGTAGGGTCCTATCTAACCCAATTAGCTACTTACTAACTGTTATAAATAGTAGTTTTCGCTAGGGTTAGTCAAGTTAAGTGTTCTGTTCAAGTTAGATTTTCTAAACTTGACACTAACCTGATTGCTGTTTAATTTGTATTTAGTGCCCCAATTACTGCAGATGCACTGATCTACATCTTGAATTAAGGTAAAGACCTAAGCATCTCAACCCATTCTAGGTTATCAGTCAAAAGTACCCTAAGGTGCTTGTGAGATGCTGGCTTCTAAATCTATAGGTGCATGCAGTTCTAGGGTTAGGGCCTAGGCTAAGTCCATTTGCGAAAAAGCCTTAGTTTTGAAGGGGGTAGTTTTTTGAAAAAAAAAACTAAGTCGAAAAAGATTTTAAAAGCTGATTTTGAAATTAAGTAAAGCAGTTTTAAAATTCTTTTATAAACTGATTTTCAAATCAAGTAAAGCAGTAAGAAAACCAAAAGTAGAGTTAACCTATTCTACTTAGCATAATCCTAACTGCCTTCTTAGTGAGCTGAACTCAGACTCAGGTAGGGGTTTGGTGAATATGTCAGCTAAGTTAGACTTAGAGTCTACATGCTTAAGGACTATTTCACCCCTGGCTACATGATCTCTTACAAAGTGGTGTTTAACTTCTATGTGTTTAGTTCTAGAATGTTGGATTGGGTTCTTAGTTAGATTAATTGAGCTTATATTGTCAATGAAGACTTGAGTATGGGTGTAGTTAAGCTGAAAGTCCTTAAGAGTGTGCATCATCCATAGTAGTTGTGCTACACACTCTCCTAAAGCAACATACTCAGCTTCAGTTGTGGATAGAGCTACACAGTGTTGTTTTCTGCTGCACCAACTTACTAGACTATTTCCTAACAGTTGGCAGCTTCCACTTGTGCTCTTTCTATCTAATTTACAACCAGCGTAGTCAGAATCCGAGTATCCTGACAAGTCAAAGGTTGAGGTCCTAGGATACCAAATCCCTACATTTAGGGTGCCCTTAACATATCTTAATACTCTTTTTAGAACTGCTAAGTGTGTTTCCTTAGCAGAGGTTTGGTATCTAGCACACATACCTACAGCAAAAAGGATATCAGGTATGCTGGCTGTAAGGTATAGTAGACTTCCAATCATACTTCTATAGAGTTTGAGGTCTACTGGTTTACCATCAGGGTCACTATCTATTTTTATGTTGGTGGCCATGGGGGTACTTATGCTTTTAGAGTTATCCATTTTAAATTTCTTTATTAGCTCTTTAGCATATTTGGATTGATGGGCATAGTTTCCATCCCTAGTTTGTTTAATTTGTAATCCTAGAAAAAAGTTGAGCTCACCAACTAAGCTCATTTCAAATTCATTTTCCATTATTTTAACGAATACTTTTAAAAAATTTGAGTTGGTGGACCCAAAGATTATGTCGTCGATGTAGATTTGGGCAATAAAGATTTCTTTTCCTAGGGTTTTATGAAATAGGGTTGAATCGATTTGTCCTTGTTTAAATTCTTTAGAAATTAGGTAAATTGATAAGCGTTCATACCAGGCCCTAGGTGCTTGTTTTAGTCCATAACGTGCTTTAGTGAGTTTGTAAACATGGTCAGATCTTTCTAAGTCCTCAAACCCAAGGGGCTGTCCTACATAGACCTCTTCCTTAATGAATCCATTTAGAAAAGCTGACTTTACATCCATTTGGTATAATTTAAATCCTTTATGGGATGCAAAGGCTAATAACATCCTAATGGACTCAAGTCTAGCTACCGGGGCATAGGTTTCATCATAATCTAACCCTTCTACTTGGCTGAATCCTTTCGCTACTAAGCGGGCTTTATTTCTGACTATCTCTCCTTGATCATTTAACTTATTCCTAAAAACCCACTTAGTGTCAATGACGGATTTGCCCTCAGGTTTAGGTACTAGTTCCCAGACTTGGTTTCTCTCAAATTGGGCTAACTCTTCTTGCATAGCTATGATCCAATCAGGATCAGGTAGAGCTTCCTCTATAGTCTTAGGTTCAATTTTTGAAATCATTGCTATCTGACTAAGATTTCTATAGGAAGACCTAGTTCTGACTCCTAGAGTTGGATCACCCACAATTTGATCGGTTGGGTGACTGAGTCTGGGTTTCTTGGTTTTCATAGAACTTGACTCAGCCTCAGGTCCAGCTGGTCGGTTTGGTTCACTATTTGATTCAACTATTTGAGTTGGTTCAATTATTGGTTCAATAGTTGGTTCAATTGACTCATTAGTTGGTTCAATAGTTAGTTCGTTTATGGGTTCAATTAAAGATTCAACAGCTTGTTCATTATCTTCTTGATCAGTATTTGATGAAGTTAGATTTGAATTATCAGATTTTGACTTAATTTCTTCATCAAATATTAGATTGGTTGTTTCTTCAATTTTCTTAGTTTGTTTGTTGTAAACCCTATAGGCTCTACTTGTTGTTGAGTATCCTAAGAAGATGCCTGGGGTTGACTTAGATTGGAATTTACCTAGATAGTCCTTGGTGCTTAGGATATGGATTTTGCACTCAAAGACCCTTAGGTAGTGTAGGTTTGGAAGTCTATGGTAGTATAATTCATAGGGTGTTTTATTGTGTCGTTTGTTAATTAGTACCCTATTTTGGATGTAGCAAGTCGTACTAATTGCTTCTGCCCAATATTGGTTAGCTAGGTTAAATTCATTGAGCATAGCCCTAGCGGCTTCCTGTAGGGTTCTATTTTTCCTTTCGACTATCCCATTTTGTTGGGGGGTTCTAGGACACGAAAAATCATGTATGTACCCATTTATTTTACAAAATTCCTCGAATCGTTGATTTTCAAACTCTCCCCCGTGGTCACTCCTAAGTCTTTTGATTTTAGTATCGTTTTGATTTTCAATTAACTTACAAAAGTCATTGAATAGGTTTAGGGTTTCATCTTTGGTCTTTAGAAACCTAACACAGGTAAACCTAGAGTAATCATCAACTATTACTAAGCAGTACCGGTTTCCGCTTAGTGACTTGGCTCCATGTGAATCAAATAGGTCAAGGTGCAGCAGCTCAAGTGTGGTTTGAGTTAGATCAGATTGAATTAGTTTGTGATTAGACCTGGTTTGTTTACCTTGATTACATGATTCACATATTAAGTTTTCATGATTTTTAATTTTAGGGATACCTTTAATTAGGCCAAGTTGGGTGATTTTTGAAATTATTCTCAAATTTGTGTGACCTTATCTCCTATGCCAGAGGTTTGATTGTTCTAACTGAATTAACATGCATTTGGGTACTAGAGGTAGGTTTATAGTGTAAATATTATTTTTCCTAGTGCCCTTAAGCATGATTTCTGAGTCTTCCAGGTTTCTAATTAGGCAGTTAGAATTGGTAAAGGTAACTATATAACCAGTATCACACAATTGACTTATGCTAAGCAAGTTAAATTTAAAATTTTCAACCAAAAGAACTTTCTTAATAACAAAGTCAGATTTAAGTTCAATATTACCTGACCCAATCATCTTGAGTGTAGCATTGTTGCCAAATGCTACTGAGCCTAGGTTTTTAAACCTGAGTTTGGTGAATTTCAATTTATCTCCAGTCATATGTCTGGAGCACCCGCTATTCAACATCCATTGGTCCAAATCTTTATGTTCCTACACATAAAGAGTTTTGTTGATTTGGATCCAATTAGAATCAGGAATAGCCTAAATTGATTTTCACAGCTTAGTCTGTCTCACCCAAATCTAGGGTTATCAATCACGTTTGTCTTATGGGTTTTTGTGAGACAGGTTTTAGTAGATAGAATTATTTTGAAAAATTATGATTTATTTTGAAAAAAGTTAAATTAATTTTGAAAATAATTGATTTTGATTTAAAAAATGTTTGAATCTATAATTAACCGAAAATTTGTGTTAGATTCGAATTTGACAAAAAATAATTTGAATTTGAATTTCAAAAATTGGCTTTCAGGTCTTGGCGAGGCACTATGCCTTCTTTGGCCGTAGCCTTATTGGATCATCAACCCTTTCCTTGACAAAGTCTTTTAATGAAATTTCATTTTCAAAATTACTTTTTGACAAAATCTGGTCTAACTAGTTTGAGTCTTGGATCGGTAGCTTCGGCTAGTTTCACCAGTCTAAAGAGACCAAGTAGAGTATACTTGACCTTATTAGAATTGGCTTCCCTAACGTACTATCATCTCACCGCCACCCAATACTATGTTGTTCAAATTTCAGTTAAGTTGGTTCAGTCCTTAAACTAACCATTCCTAAGTCTAAGCATGGTAAATTGCAGAAATTAAATAGACAACCAAGCATGCAATTTAAAATAAGAATAGAGATTTATCTAACTATGAATATTATTTTTTATTTGGCTCCCCCTGGACTAAAGCCGCGGTAATGGTTTGGCAAGATGTGAATCTTGTCCTTGGGAATCCAATACTGATTTGATCCAGTTTGTTTGTTCAGGCACAGTTTGGGTACCCATGCCTGAACTTTAGGTCTGGACTGGTTCAGTACAGCATAGTAGGATCTTTGTCTAGATTTGGTTCTATAGCCCAACCCGGATCGATTTAGAACCGACTTCTGTTTTCCAAGAATCATGTCAAGACCCTTGGAACCAGAAGTGAATCGTTCTAAGTCAGCTCTAAGATCCTTAACTTGAGTTTTCAAGAAAGAGTTCTCTGATTCAAGTTTTTCAACTTGAGCAGAGGTTCCTTCTTGAACCTTCTCAATTAAGGGTTCAGATTCTGCTCTCTCTTTCAGGAGTTTTACTTCCTGTCAGAGAGATTCGACTCGGAATTTAGCTTTCGCCAAATCTCGAGAAAGATAGAAAATTAATTCATTTAATTGATTTCTTGAAAAATCACTTACAGTTATTTCGCCATCCTCTGAGAATGTAAGTTTGCCGTCATCCGGCTCCGACTCTGACTCGGTCTTGATTTCTTCTGAGGCGGTTAGTGCGAGCAGGTTCGACTGTGGGACCTCTTCTTCTTCGGAGGAGGAGGACTCGTCCCACGTTGCCTAAAGTGCCTTCTTCTTTCTCGTCTTCTTTGTTTCCTTCGGGTTGGGGCATTCAGTCTTGTAGTGACCTTTCTTCTTGCACTCGTAACAGGTCACGTTGGGCTTATTCTTTTCATTTGAGGGTTCAGCTGGTTCTTCCTTTCTTCGGCTGGCTTTTCTTCTGTTGGTCTGGTTTTTTAGCTCTTTGTAGTAGTCCCCAGCTAGCCGAACCAGCTTAGGCCGATTTCCCTCGTTGTCTGAATCTGAATCAGACTCGGGTGCAGGTTGAGGCTTCTTTTTGGTTGTCTTTCTAGCTTTACCTGCAACGAAAGCAATGCCTTTCTCGGCCAGATTGCAGTTAGTCTGCTCATGTAATTCTAATTCAGAAAATAGTTCATCTAATTTAATTTTAGAGAGGTCCCTTGAAACCTTGTATGCATCTACCATAGATGCCCACAAGGTGTTTCTCGGGAAAATGTTAAGAGCGTACTTTATCAGGTCACGGTTTTCTACCTTGTGACCTATTGTGTGTAGTCCGTTCATTAACTCCTGAATTTTGGCGTGGAGCTGGGTTGCTGTTTCGTTGTCGTTCATCTTAATCGTGTACAGCTTGTTCAGGAGGAGATCTCTCTTGCTGATTCGAGTATCTGAAGTTCCTTCGTGTAGTTTGATCAGCTTACCCACATCTCCTTTGCACTGTTGAATGGTCCTACCCGAGTCAACTCTTCCTTGGTCAGGCCGCATTGAAGTGTCTGGGTTGCTTTGGCATCAGCTTCAATTTTTCTTTTCAGAGCGGTATCCCACACAGTGTAAGACTGTGGCACTCCTTCAGCATTCTTTGGAATCTCCAGTCCAGACTGGATGATTATCCACATGTCCACCTGAGTTTTCAGGTGGACCTCCATCCGACTTTTCCAGTAGGAGAAGTCCTCCCCACTGAAAAGTGGTGGTCTGGCTGTACTGAATCCTTCTTGCATGGCCATTTATCTGAAACGAAGAGTAAAAAGAAAATATCCCAAGACTTGGTCTTGGATTAATAGTGCGGGAAGGAAAAAGAAAAGAAAAAAAATATTTATCGAGGGGTGTTGCACCAACCTCGATTAACGATGAAAATTCGATAAAAATTTTAAAAAGAAATCCGAAAAAAAATTCTCAAATTGGTGGTTGCACCAAATTTGAGCTTCCCCGCTCTGATACCACTTGTTGGATCGAGAAGAACGATAGAGGGGGGGTGAATATCGTAAATCGTTTTCGGATTCGAGATTAAGAGAATTAGCAGCGGAAATTTAAAACACAACGCAAAGAACTCAAGCGATTTACTTGGTTCGGAGTCGCGGTCGGCTCCTACTCCAACGCCCACGGTCGTTGACCGTTTACTGCGGGCAATTCTATATGTGTGTAAAAAGGTTTACAGACAGATATTACAGTTGAAGTACAGTAAACTTAAAAAGTCAGCTCTTTGTTACCGACGCCCGGTGTGGATTGTATTTTGGAGCAGAGGGACTTCGTCGGCGCTTGTATCTCGAGTTGGGAGGTTTCCGGGGCAGAGCGCTTGAGTAGAAGAGCGTATTGGCGTTTGAAGAAGTGATTCTGAAGCCTCAGGGGTCGAGCCCCTTTTATAGCAAGTCTGAGGGCGCCCGGGACGTTGGGGGCGCCCTCCACGTGTCCTCCGATCCGTAACTCTCTCGGTCAGCTCTAATCCCTCCAAAATCGGGATCGAGCTTTGACGAGGGCGCCCGAGAAGCAGGGGCGCCCGGGTTGACTCAGTCTGCTGGCTTCTCGTTGGCTTGAACCTTATCTGCCTCGTTGGCTTGGACCCAGGGCGCCCGGGAGCACGGGGGCGCCCGGGAGCACGGGGGCGCCCCGCCCAATGAACTGCCGAAGCACATGTTTGCTTAACTCGTTTTGCCTTGACCTTGGGGGCGCCCTACTCAGCTGTTGCCTCTCTCCTTTGAGGCGTTCTGAGCTGCAGAAACTCATTCCTTCGGTCCTGCATCCAGGGTTAGTCCAAAACAACACAAAGCAGTCAAGTATTATGTTTATACAACCTTAGCTGTCTTGGTTCTGACTTTGGGTCTCCAAAATGGAGCCCTAGGTCG
>JAGFNQ010004190.1:0-127596 GCA_024364735.1 Boesenbergia rotunda | reverse complement strand
TTTGGTTCACTATTTGATTCAACTATTTGATTACTATTTGTTGGTTCAATTATTGGTTCAATAGTTGGTTCAATTGACTCATTAGTTGGTTCAATAGTTAGTTCGTTTATGGGTTCAATTAAAGATTCAACAGCTTGTTCATTATCTTCTTGATCAGTATTTGATGAAGTTAGATCTGAATTATCAGATTTTGACTTAATTTCTTCATCAAATATTAGATTGGTTGTTTCTTCAATTTTCTTAGTTTGTTTGTTGTAAACCCTATAGGCTCTACTTGTTGCTAAGAAGATGCCTGGGGTTGACTTAGACTGGAATTTACCTAGATAGTCCTTGGTGTTTAGGATATGGACTTTGCACCCAAAGACCCTTAGGTAGTGTAGGTTTGGAAGTCTATGGTAGTATAATTCATAGGGTGTTTTATTGTGTCGTTTGTTAATTAGTACCCTATTTTGGATGTAGCAAGCCGTACTAATTGCTTCTGCCCTAATATTGGTTAGCTAGGTTAAATTCATTGAGCATAGCCCTAGCGGCTTCCTGTAGGATTCTATTTTTTCCTTTCGACTATCCCATTTTGCTGGGGGTTCTAGGACACGAAAATTCGTGTATGTACCCATTTACTTTACCAAAATTCCCTCGAATCGTTGATTTTCAAACTTCCCCCCCCCCCCCCCCCCCCCCCCCCCGTGGTCACTCCTAAGTCTTTTGATTTTAGTATCGTTTTGATTTTCAATTAACTTACAAAAGTCATTGAATAGGTTTAGGGTTTCATCTTTGGTCTTTAGAAACCTAACTCAGGTAAACCTAGAGTAATCATCAACTATTACTAAGCAGTACCGGTTTCCGCTTAGTGACTTGGTTCCATGTGAATCAAATAGGTCAAGGTGCAGGAGCTCAAGTGTGGTTTGAGTTAGATCAGATTGAATTAGTTTGTGATTAGACCTGATTTGTTTACCTTGATTACATGATTCACATATTAAGTTTTCATGATTTTTAATTTTAGGGATACCTTTAATTAGGCCAAGTTGGGTGATTTTCGAAATTATTCTCAAATTTATGTGACCTAATCTCCTATGCCAGAGGTTTGATTGTTCTAACTGAGTTAACATGCATTTGGGTACTAGAGGTAGGTTTATAGTGTAAACATTATTTTTCCTAGTGCCCTTAAGCATGATTTCTGAGTCTTGCAGGTTTCTAATTAGGCAGTTAGAATTGGTAAAGGTAACTACATAACCAGTATCACACAATTGACTTATGCTAAGCAAGTTAAATTTAAAATTTTCAACCAAAAGAACTTTCTTAATAACAAAGTCAGATTTAAGTTCAATATTACCTTACCCAATCACCTTGAGTGTAGTATTGTTTCCAAATGCTACTGAGCCTAGGTTTTTGAACTTGAGTTTGGTGAATTTCAATTTATCTCCAGTCATGTGTCTGGAGCACCCGCTATCCAACATCCATTGGTCCAAATCTTTATGTTCCTACACATAAAGAGTTTTGTTGATTTTGATCCAATTAGAATCAGGAATAGCCTAAATTGATTTTCACAGCTTAGTTTGTCTCACCCAAATCTAGGGTTATCAATCACGTTTGCCTTATGGGTTTTTGTGAGACAGATTTTAGTAGATAGAATTATTTTGAAAAATTATGATTTATTTTGAAAAAAGTTAAATTAATTTTGAAAATAATTGATTTTGATTTTAAAAAAAATGTTTGAATTTACAATTAATCGAAAATTTGTGTTAGATTCGAATTTGACAAAAAAATAATTTGAATTTGAATTTCAAAAATTGGCTTCCAGGTCTTGGCGAGGCACTAGGCCTTCTTTGGCCGTAGCCTTATTGGATCATCAACCCTTTCCTTGACAAAGCCTTTTAATGAAATTTCATTTTCAAGATTACTTTTTGACAAAATCTGGTCTAACTAGTTTGGGTCTTGGATCGGTAGCTTCGGCTAGTTTCATCAGTCTAAAGAGACCAAGTAGAGTATACTTGACCTTATTAGAATTGGCTTCCCTAACGTACTATCATCTCACCGCCACCCAATACTATGTTGTTCAAATTTCAGTTAAGTTGGTTCAGTCCTTAAACTAACCATTCCTAAGTCTAAGCATGGTAAATTGCAGAAATTAAATAGACAAGCAAGCATGCAATTTAAAACAAGAATAGAGATTTATCTAACTATGAATATTGTTTTTAATTTGGCTCCCCCTGGACTAAAGCCGCGGTAATGGTTCGGCAAGATGTGAATCTTGTCCTTGGGGATCCAATACTGATTTGATCCAGTTTGTTTGTTCAGGCACAGTTTGGGTACCCATGCTTGAACTTTAGGTCTGGACTGGTTTAATACAACATAGTAGGATCTTTGTCTAGATTTGGTTCTATAGCCCAACCCGAATCGATTTAGAACCGACTTCTGTTTTCCAAGAATCATGTCAAGACCCTTGGAACCAGAAGTGAATCGTTCTAAGGCAGCTCTAAAATCCTTAACTTGAGTTTTCAAGAAAGAGTTCTTTGATTCAAGTTTTTCAACTTGAGCAGAGGTTCTTTCTTGAGCCTTCTCAGTTAACGGTTCAGAGTCTGCTCTCTCTTTCAGGAGTTTTACTTCCTGTCTGAGAGACTCGACTCGGATTTTGGCTTTTGCCAAATCTCGAGAAAGATAAGAAATTAATTCGCATAATTGAATTCTAGAAAAACCACTTACAGTTATTTCGCCATCTTCTGAAAAAGTGAGCTTGTCGTTATCCGACTCCGATTCTGACTCGGTCTCGATTTCTTCTGAGGCGGTTAGTGCGAGCAGGTTAGATTGCGGCACCTCTTCTTCTTCTTCGGAGGAGGACTCGTCCCACTTTGCCTGAAGTGCCTTCTTTCTTCTTGCTTTCTTGGCTTCTTTTAGGTTAGGGCATTCGGATTTGAAATGCCCCTTTTTGTTGCACTCGAAGCAAGTCACACTTGATTTGTTCTTAGTTGATTCATCTTGATTTTCCTTCTTTTGGCTGGCTTTTCTTCTGTTGGATTGATTCTTCAATTCCTTGTACTAGTTTCGGGCCAGTCGGACCAGCTTAGGTCGATCTCCTTCGTCGTCTTCTGAGTCTGAGTCTGAATCAGACTCGGGTGCAGGTTGAGGTTTCTTCTTGGATATCTTTCCAGCTTTACCTGCAATAAAGGCAATGCATTTCTCGGCCAAGGTGCAGTTAGTCTGCTCATGTAACTCAAGTTCTGAAAACAGTTCATCTAATTTAATTTTTGAAAGGTCCCTTGAAACCTTGTATGCATCTACCATAGATGCCCACAAGGTTTTTCTCGGGAAAGCATTAAGAGCGTACCTTATCAGGTCACGGTTTTCTACCTTGTGACCGATGGTGTGTAGTCCGTTCATTAACTCCTGAATTCTGGCATGGAGTTGAGCTGCTGTTTCGTTGTCGTTCATCTTGATCGTGTACAGCTTGTTCAGGAGGAGATCTCTCTTGCTGATTCGAGTATCTGAAGTTCCTTCGTGCAGCTCGATCAGCTTACCCCACAGCTCCTTTGCACTGTTGAATGGTCCTACCCGATTCAACTCTTCCTTGGTCAGGCCGCATTGAAGTGTCTGGGTTGCTTTGGCATCAGCTTCAATTTTTCTTTTCAGAGCGGTATCCCACTCAGCGTAAGACTGTGGCACACCTTCAGAATTCTTTGGAATCTCCAGGCCAGACTGGATGATTATCCACATGTCCACCTGAGTTTTCAGGTGGACCTCCATCCGACTTTTCCAGTAGGAGAAGTCCTCCCCACTGAAAAGTGGTGGTCTGGCTGTACTGAATCCTTCTTGCATGGCCATTTTATTTGAAAAATAAGAGTAAAAGAAAAAATATCCCAAGACTTGGTCTTGGATTAGTAGTGCGGGAAGGAAAAAAATATTTATCGAGGGGTGTTGCACCAACATCGATTAACAAGAAAAATTTCGAAAGAAAAAAAAATTTAAAAAGATTTCGTAAAAATCCGAAAAATTCTCAAACTGGTGGTTGCACCAATTTTGAGCTTTCCCGCTCTGATACCACTTGTTGGATCGAGAGAATACGATAGAGGGGGGTGAATATCGTAAAACGTTTCGGATTCAAGATTAAGAGAATTAGCAGCGGAAATTTAAAACACAACGCAAAGAACTCAAGCAATTTACTTGGTTCGGAGTCGCGGTCGGCTCTTACTCCAAGGCCCACGGTCGTTGACCGTTTACTGCAGGCAATTCTATATGTGCGCAAAAAAGTTTACAGACAGATATTACAGTTGAAGTACAGTAAACTTAAAATGTCAGCTCTTTGTTACCGACGCCCGGTGTGGATTGTATTTTGGAGCAGAGGACGTCGTCGGCGCTTGTATATCGAGTTGGGAGGTTTCCGGGGCAGAGCGCTTGAGTAGAAGAGTGTATTGGCGTTTGAAGAAGTGATGCTGAAGCCTCAGGGGTCGAGCCCCTTTTATAGCAGGTCTGGGGGCGCCCTCTACGTGGCCTCCGATCCGTAACTCTCTCGGTCAGCTCTAATCCCTCCAAAATAGGGATCGAGCTTTGATGGGGGCACCCGGGAAGCAGGGGTGCCCGGGTTGACTCAGTCTGTTGGCTTCTCGCTGGCTTAAACCTTATCTGCCTCGTTGGCTTGGACCCAGGGCGCCCTAAGCATCCGGGGCGCCCGGGAGCACGGGGGCGCCCCGCCTAGTGAACTGCCGAAGCACATGTTTGCTTAACTTGTTTTGCCTTGACTTTGGGGGCGCCCGGGACACTGGGGGTGCCCTACTCAGCTGTTGCCTCTCTCCTTTGAGGCGTTCTGAGCTGCAGAAACTCATTCCTTCGGTCCTGCATCCAGGGTTAGTCCAAAACAACACAAAGCAATCAAGTATTAGGTTTATACAACCTTAGTTGTCTTGGTTCTGACTTTGGGTCTCCAAAATGGAGCCCTAGGTCGAACCGACGCCTACTGTTCCCTCGACGGGGAACGCGTCCTCACCTACTCCTCTTAGGAGAGTTTACCTTTTGCCAACCGGCTCCTCCGGTTGGACTTTTGCCCGATGCACCTGACCATGTCTTCGTGCCCACCTTCCGAGCAAGTCTTCGTGCCCACCTTCCGAGCAGGTCTTCGGTGCCCAGCTCCTTGCCAGGGCTTCATGTCCAGTTCTCGACCAGGACTTCGTGCCTACCTTCCGAGCAGGTCTTCGGTGCCCAGCTCCTTGCCAGGGGGCTTCGTGCCCAGTCCTCGACCAGGACTTCGTGCCCAGTGTACCTAGGACTTCTTTTCCTGTATACTTAGTGAACATGTTAGATTAACATAATATCTTAACTTTAGAACCCTTTTGCCATTATCAAAACACAGGTTCGACTTGGGTGCTGTCTGCACTAACAAATACTAGGTTTTTCAAGTTTCAACTATTCTTTTTCCTATAGCCGTTCTAAATTATGCATAAAATTAAACATAAATGATATGACATAAATTAAAAAATAGCAGATGCATGACATGACAGTTATGCATAAGTCAAACAATTCAAATCATTTTATTTAAGTTTCTAATAGTGTATCAAATTTCCGATTTGATACATGTTGTGTGAACCCGCGAATATGCTAACCCACTTTGACATATTTAATTTTATTAACTTAATTGTTACGGTTTGGGTAAGATTTTATTTAGTTTGAGTTTAAGTTATCTAAGAATTAATTAAGAATTAATTGGGATTTGAATACGAATTAATTTAATTGGATTAATTATGAATTAATTAAAGATTAAATTGATTTAATTTTGAATTAACTTGAATTAATTAAGATTTAATTGAATTAATTTGAATTAATTAAGATTTAATTGAATTAAGTTGAGTTAATTTGAATTAATTAAGATTTAATTGAATTTGAATTAATTAAGATTTAATTGAATTTGAATTAATTTAAAATTAGAATTAATTTGAATATGAATTAATTAAGATTTAATTTAATTTGAATTAATTAAGTTTTAATTGAATTATATGAATTAATTTGAATTTGAATTAATTAAGATTTAATTTAATTTGAATTAATTAAGATTTAATTTAAATTTGAATTAGTTTGAATTTGAATTAATTAAGATTTAATTGAATTAATTTGAATTTGAATTAATTAAGTTTAATTGAATTAATTTGAATTAATTAAGATTTAATTGAATTAATTTGAATTAATTAAGATTTAATTGAATTTGAATTAATTTGAATTAATTAAGATTTAATTTAAATTAATTAAGATTTAATTTAAATTTGAATTAATTAAGATTTAATTGAATTAATTTGAATTAATTTGAATTTGAATTAATTAAGATTTAATTGAATTAATTTGAATTAATTAAGATTTAATTGAATTAATTTTAATTTGAATTAATTAAGATTTAATTGAATTAATTTGAATTTGAATTAGTTAAGATTTGAATAATTAAGGTTGAAATGATTAATTAATAGTTGTGGGTTTAAGTTCATAATTTTCATGATTTCGAAAATTTCTGACTCATCTAATATTTCTTCCTTATTTATCTTTTCAAGTTTTTCTAATAATTATGATTTATTTGAATCTTTGTGATTTTTATTGACTATGACCTTAATCTTAGAAAATTCCATCTCCTCATTATATCTTTCAATATCCTCAAAGTAGGTGGAGTAAAATGGGCCACTAGTTAATTTTCATAATTATCAAAGAGAATAATTAAATTATTATCTAACGAGACATCATCTCCACTATCCTCAGAATTATCCTTATTATCCTCAGAAATAATTTCAATAGTTTCATGATTATCCTTTTTAAATTTAAATTCAGAATTATCTTTAGGATTTTCAAATTTGAATTCGGAATTATCCTTAGGATTTTCAAATTTAAATTCAGAATTATCCTTAGGATTTTTAAATTTGAATTCGGAATTATCCTTAAGATTTTCAAATTTGAGTTCAGATTTATACAAAGAATTTTCAAATTTGAATTCATAATTATCTAAAGGATTAAAATTGTCAGAATTTTCAGTATTAATTTCAGTAACTTTAACAGATCTAATTTTAGAATTAATAACAGTAAAATTATCAGATCTATTTTCAGAATTAAAATTAATTTCAAAATTAATTTTACAGATTAATTTATTGATATTGATAATTAAAGAGTTAATTTTTGATAGTTTATTACTGTCTAAATTATCTAGTTGATCATGCAAGATATTAATTTGCCTATTTACACAATTTAATTTTTCAGTGAAATTATCTAAATAATTTACATAAGAAATTGCAGGAGATTTAAAAATTTTTGGAACATAAAATTTACGTACCTTTGCTAGACACTTATTTTTGTAGTGTCCGTATTTCTCACATTTGAAGCATCTGATGTGGTCCTTGTTCCTCCGGACTTCTGGTGCTTGTAACACCCGCCCTTCCCAGCCTTACCGTGTAGGCGGAAGGCGGCGTTACGCTAACATACATACATGCATATGGAGATCTTAATGCAGCCGAATAATTTAAAACCTTATACATGTGTGTTTAAAACATGCAACTAACACTTGAATCATATAAACATGTCTTAGCTATCATTCTTAAACATGGTTACTTGGTAAACTTTGCATTGTTATAACATAAAGGAAACAAGACATAGCATGTAAGACCTAACATTCTTGAACATGTTTGCATTAAACATAACTTATCAACATATGTTGTTCTTTAGGAAAACCATCATAGTGTATAGCATGAAACTAGAGTTGACAATGCAAAACATAAGAAGTTGTTCTTTAGGAAAACCATCATAAAGCATAGCATGAAACTAGAGAGGACAATGCAAAATATAAAACATGTGATAATTATGAGCAATAGAAATTTTCTTTTTCTTTTTCTTTTTCTTTTGCCAAGTCACTGCCACACACACACACTTGCCCCTCCTGTTGCTTCCCTTAGCTTAATATCCTCTTGCTTGATCTGCGGTATAAGAAAATAAAACTTATAAGTACATAGGCTTAATAAGACCCCTTCCTACTCACTAAAACCATACGTCACATAAAACAAAAGCACATAACATACTTAACATAGAGAAGTTTTTGACATAAAACGTAAGCATATGACATACTTGACATGGAGAAGTTCTTGACATAAACATAAGCATATAAAATACTTAACATGGAGAACTTCTTGACATAAGCATAAGCATATAAAATACTTAACATGGAGAAGTTCTTGACATAAACATAAGCATATGACATACTTGACATGACATAGTCCTTGACATAAACATAAGCATGACATACTTGACATGACATAGTTTTTGACATAAACATAAGCATATACTATACTTGACATGACATAATTCTTGACATAAACATAAGCATCTGACGTGCTTGACATGGCATAATTCTTGACATAAATATAAGCATATGATATACTTGACATGTCATGGTTCTTGACATAAACATAAATGCATAACATGAATGAATGCATGAGTTAAATGCACATAACATAAGGATGCTTATTTGAAAATCATAATTTTAAATACTTAAACATAATCATATCATCATATGAGGGCCCCCAGCTTGTGCCACATACATACATCATATGCGCGCATCCCTAAGTAAATGCGAGGTAGCTAGTCTCGACCTACTAGGGTAGGGACAGCTACGGTAGTCCCAGAACCGAGGCGTTCTTAAGGTGCCCATCCCTATTGGACAACTGCGGTAGTCCCAGAACCGTGGACAGCTACGGTAGTCTAGAACCGAGGCGTTCTTAAGGTGCCCATCCCTTGGACCTTTTTAGGGTCCGGTACAAGCCCGTCCATAAAGTAAAATAGCTTCACATGCTTCTTTTTACATCATAAGGATTACTCTTGGCATTTCATCATTCATAGAACTTTCATAGCATAATTGAAAACATAGACATGATCTTAATACATGAAGCATGGCATAAAACATACTTAGCATTTCATCATTCATAGTTCATGCATACATCATTATGCCTTAGAGGCATGACATCATCTTCATTCATAAGGCATGACTTACATACATAATTATGCCTTAAGACATAAGCATCATCATAGTTCATAAAGCTTGCATGATCATGATACATAAGGTAAGCATGCATAAATAAGTTGTTTACATACATGGTACATATCACATGACATACATGATCATGGTATCTATCATAAAGCATGCATGGGTAGGATCCATATAACATGATACATACTACATAGGTTCATGACATTCAACATAAAACATGCATAGATCCACATAACCATAATCTACATATGTTCAAGACATTTAACCTAATGCATGCATAATTCTACATAAACATAATGCATATTTCATAACACGTGTGTTCATGGTATATGGTTTAAACATCCATAAATAAAACCTACTAAAACATGACACATAATATAAGCATACAAGGTCATGATACATAGCACATAAAGTTAGGGTTTTAGGTATCATAGAATTCATACAACATGCTTGAACATATACATATATCATAATAAACCATAAACAAGTATACTTGAACCCTTAGACTAACCCAAACCCTAGACTTGGAGCTTTGGCCGAAAGTTATAGATAGAAGCCCCATTATTCAAGTAACAATGTGAGGTACCATAAGTAAAGTAAAGCCCATACAATACATACAATGCCATAGGAAACCATTAGAACCCATGATTAGGGCTAACCCTAAGTCCTAGCCCTACAACTTGGTCTTGGCCGAAACCCTAGAGGGTCACAAGTACATGAAAACATTCATATAATTCACAATTAACATCCAATACAATACATACAATGCTATAGAAAGCCATTGGAACCCATGATTGGGATAACCCTAGTTCCTAACCCTAAAACTTGGTCTTGGCCGAAACTTATAGGGGTCTTAAGTCCATGAAAAAATTCATATAATTTCAATTAACATCCATTATAACATAGAGAATCATACTAAGCATGCTTGGGGGGTTAGATCTAATCCTAACCATGAAATAGAGATGGTGGCCGAAACCCTAGGGGAGTCACAAGTCCATGGAAAATTCATATAACTCACAATTCATTCTTTATTTATCATGAGAAAGCATTAGAAAACATAAGTGAGGTTTTAACATCATCCTAAACCCAAAAACCATGCTTGGCCGAAACCCTAGGAAGCCCTATTCCATAGTTTTCTCAACATAGAGTCCAAACAACATCTTAAATCATGAAAGATAACATCAAAACTATTATACCATAGGTGAGGGAGTCTTACATCTCTTTATCTTGATTATAGACCTTGAAAAGAGAAACCAAAGAAAACTTTCTTGGCCTTAGAATACCCTTTGCCCTTGTAGCCTTGTAGAAGAACTTTGGATCTTCAAGAGGGAGTCCTCTTGTGGAGTTTTCCAAGGGGAAATCCCCTTGGTGATTTTCGGCAAGAAGGAGGAAGAAGGGGGAGAGGAAGAGCCTTGGTGGAAGAAGAAAAAAGGAGAAAGTAACTTAAGCCTTCACTTCTCATCCAACCTTTTTATACTAAGGGGAGGGGCAAGTGAAGGGGCATGGTGCCTCCTCACATGGTGACTCTTCACTTCCTTTAGCCTTAACAACAATCCTCTTCCTTTTCCACTAGCACTCCCTTGCTAGGTGAATTGGTTAGTACATGCATGATGAGGCTTTGCCTCTATCCTAGGTCCAAGGTTCAATCTTTGGTGCATGCACCTTCTTTTTATTCCATTTACTCTTATTTTTGGCAAGACCCACATAAGAGCCCACCAAGAGTTATGCTAATATTCCTAATTGGAGCCTAATTCTATTCATATTAAAATTCTACCCAAGGTCCACTAATAGTCATGATACTAGAAGGGCCCATGTAAGACCCATTATTACTTAGCTTTTAATCTATATAAGAAAACATGCTAAGGTTCATGCTAGATTTCATATGTTACTCAAGAGTCCATATGGGCATGATCAATATTTTAAAGAAAAATATTGAGAGGATTTTACGGGCATTACAGCGCTGGTGCCTCCTTTGCAGCCGGTGAGGAACGATTCTTATGAGTAGGACACTGACTTTTATAGTGTCCTCTCTCCCTGCACGTGAAGCATATAATATAGAATTTAAAATTTGACATTTTAAAATTAAATTATACCTGATTCACCCCTGGGCTCCCCCTCAACTCCTGGCGTCGTTGCTCCGTCGGCGGTTAGTCCGGTGAAGAGCGGGCTGGCTCTGATACCACTTGTAGGATCGGTGCCGTCGATAGAGGGGGGGTGAATATCGACTGAGAAATCTTCAAGGAAATTCATAAATTTTCGATCGTTCTAAAATCAGAGTTAGTAGCACAACGGAAAAGTAAAACAGAAAAAGAAATAACAACACAGCAGACACGCGAGATTTATTTACTTGGTTCCCAACCCCCCTGGGTCGGTACGTACAAGGCCTATGTACTCGGCGTGAGTCCACTATTGGTCTCCTTTCCGAAATTTCCGGAGGCGGAGAAAACCCGTCTTACAGTTGATAATTACAATGAAAAAGATATGAAATTAAGTGCGGAATAACAAAAGGCAAACCAAACAATTTAGGTCTAAGCCTCGACCGAACTGGACCTCCGAAGTGCCGCACACTTCCTCCTGGAGCCTCCTGGACGCAGAACCTCATCTTCAGCACTTTGTTGTCAGTCAAAATGATCAGAATCACTCTGGAAAGTTGTGTCTGAAGCTGAGGGGTCGAGGCCCCTTTTATAGGTTTCATACGGGCGCCTGTGATGATGGGGGCGCCCCATAGGGCTCGGTCAAACCTTATCCCCGTGCCGAACTCGTCGCAGCTGATAAAACCTTTGACCTGGGCGCCTACATGAACTCGGGCGCCTGTATCGTCCCGGGTGCCTGAATGAAAACTTATTTCTATTTCGAACTCGAAACAACAAATACAACTTTCAACTTAGGCGCTTGTATCATCCCGGGCGCCTGAATGGAAGCCTATTCTACATTCTTCATGAAACTGTGTTTTTGCTCTTTGGGCCAGGCACCCCTATTGATGGGGGCGCCTGGAAGCTGTTGGGCGCCTGACTTCAAGGCTTCCAGCCGCCTTTTGTGTGATTTCCCTGCTTTGTCTTCCATTCTTGGTACCTGCAAGATACATAAATACAAAACAAATATACACACAATATTAGCCTTAAGGACTTGGTTCTGACTTCGGATTTCCACGAAACCATAGGTCGAACCGACACAAGTCCCAACCCCCGACAACGCGCCTTTCACCTACTCCTTTCAGGAGCCGGTTGCCACCCAGTCCTTCGGGTGGACTTTTACTTAGCCTCCGACACTCTCGGATCTCGAGACGTCGGAACCTCGACCCGTTTCTACTTCTGTCCTTAGTCATCGCTCAGCTAAGTTGCTCAATCCCTCAGACCAAGACTTCGTGCCCAAACCCTCGATCCAGGACTTCGGTGCCCAACCCTTGGCCAGGTCTTCGTGCCCAATTCCTCGAACCAAGTCTTCGGTGCCCAACCCTCGGCCAGGTCTTCTTGCCCAGTCCTCCACCAGGACTTAGTTACCACCTTCCGAGCAGGTCTTCGGTGCCCAGCCCTTTGCCAGGACTTAGTGCCCAGCTTTACTCACCAGGTCTTAGTACCCAGCTTCACTCACCAGGTCTTAGTGCCTAGGTTAACTAGGACTTTCTTCACTTTGGTTACTCCTCTCTTCACTCCCCTTCCCTTGTTCAATGTATCACTGACTTAAGTATTTGTTAAACATTAAAATACTTAGAGGAGGACATCACTGATGCAACTTGCACCAACACTAACCTTGGTTGCAGGGATTGAAGGAATGAGTTTTTGCAGCTGAGGCGCCTCAATGGAGTGAGGCGCCTCACTGTGGCTAGGCGCCCGGATGGATACGGGTGCCCCAGTGGAAGGCTAAACTGAAGCAAACGATGCAAACTGCCACGAAGCCTCTGGACCAAGTCAGCTCAGGCGCCCCGGACCATACGGGCACTCCCATCAGCCCAGGCGCCCCTATGAAGAGGATAAGCGCTGACCGATCCTGCGGATAAGAGTTCGTGTAGGAGAGGCCATGTGTAGGTGCCCCATAGACACAGGTGCCTCTATGGGTGCTATAAAAGGGGGTTCACCCCCAAGGCTTCAAATATCTTCGCTCACAACGCTCCAAGCACTTTCGTTCAAGCGCTACGCTCCAACAAGCTTCAACTTCGAGATTCCAGCGCCGACGACGACCCTCTGCTCTGAACTTCGATCCACCATGGGCGTCTGTAAATTTAATTTACGAAAAGTGTTGCAAATTCAATTTTCAGTTTTATATCTATACTCAATTTGTAAAAGACTTTTGACGACTATAGAATTTCCCAACGTAAACGGTCAAGGACCGTAGGCCTTGGAGTAGGAGCCGACCGCGACTCCGAACCAAGTAAAACCAACTTGTGTTCGCGATTGCTTTGTTATTTTCCGCTGCGTAACTGCTCTATTTTTCTAAAAAATTTGATATCGATATTCACCCCCCTCTATCGATTTTCTCCGATCCGACATATCTTTCATCAAATATGAGTGCTCATTTGTCCATTTATATTTAAAATATACGTTTCTGAATATATTTGATTGATAAAACATTTTTGAAGTAAAATGTTGAAGATACGAATTTTTTTAATTTAAAAAAATTGATAGGCTCGTGAGTTGAACCGTCTAACCCGCAACCCACCTTAGATTATATTAGATTGGGGATTTTCCAACCTGCTAAGTTGAAGGGTAAGCCTGTCCCGCCTAGCTAAATTGTAAGGATCTTTATGTGCAAAACGTAGCGGAAAACAAGATCTCTTGAGTGATCCATGCAAAAAATCCGTATGAAATTCTATCTATTGACAAGTTATACCTGTTGGTGCAATCGGTTCAAGTATGATCGGGTAGATCATGGTTTTGATGTGTGTGAGTCAATATGATTAAGTTAGGATGTTGTGTTGTTTTGATATGTGTGTTTGAGTCATGCAGGACTTGGTGAATCACACATGAAGTACGCATCCGAGGGACGAGAGCCAAAGGAAGATGACTCCAAGGGCAAGCCAAGGAAGTAGACTTCAAGGGCATACATGAAGGATGGCATGGAGGCAAGCCGTGAGCTTGTATGCGCATTCGAGGGACGAGAGCCGAAGGACGAGAACATCAAGGGGCAAGCTGAGGGAGTGGACTTCAAGGCATACGCGAAGGATGATCTTCAGAGTGAGTGAGAGTGCAAATGTAAGCTGGGCAGTCGACTGGTGCTGAGGCAGTCGACTGCCAGTGCGGAAATTAAATTCATAGAAAGATCAGTCGACTGGTCCTGGACCAGTCGACTGATCAGTTCAAAAAATTAGTCGTTGGCTAGCTGGTTAGCAAGGACCAGTCGACTGCCCTTAGGGCAGCCGATTGGTGGCGAGCGGGACTATTTGTTTAAACAATCCTCTCCACTATTTAAGCAGTAGCTTAAGGCTAAGAGAAGATTAGCTCTTCATTGTAAGATCTTCTCTTTGTGCTCATCTTCCTCCTCAAACTCTAGATTCATCTTGTAAGGAGGAAGAGAAATTGTGAGAGGTTGTTCTCCACCGAGAAGGAGAAAGACTTAGCCGGAGATTGCCGAGGCGTGATCCACCGAAGGATCAAGGGATCGTCCACCTCAAGGACACGCCGTGGAGTAGGAGCAAGAAATCTCTGAACCACGTAAAACGGTATTGTGTTAGCATTGTTATTTTAATTGTTAAGCTTTCACTCGTGCTAACATTATAGGGAGAATTGGAATCAGAGTGATCGAGCTATTCACCCCCTCTAGCCGTGCCATCGATCCCAACAATACCTTTAATGCGTGTCCTTAGCGTATCCCACAAGTACTTGGTTCACCGGATCTCTATACGATCAAAACGTTTGTGCTTCTAATAGTATCCACACAAACACAATCCTTTGCAATCTCAGAGATGGACCACCTTAGTTGTGCTAGCAACTTGAGATGGTTCACACAAAATACCAAAAAACTATTGGAGATCTAGGACCTAGCTAGAGGGGGGTGAATAGCCGATTACCCACTAATTGTGGTTTTATCTGCACTTTATCAGTGTACAACAGAATATAAAATAAACTAAACTAACAAAAGAAAATCAAACCGTAAACACACGTCGATTTACGTGGTTCGGAGATGACGCTCCTACTCCACGGCTATCCGTAAGGTGGACGATCCTAATTCGTCGATGGATGATTCCCCAAAAAATCTCCGGCTAACTCACGTAACTCCTTGTGGGTGAAGAAACCTCGCCACAACCTCACCAATAACAGTTAAACACTAGTAGACTACTAATAAGCTTTAACCAAGTTTATTTCGTCAACCTTGATCAAGCAACCCGAGTTCTCTTAAATAGAACTTGTTTGATGATCCAACCGTTATCAGTCGACTGACAACTGTCAAATTCGAACGTTATAACCCAACGTTCGAATTCAGCCGACACTAGTCGACTGCACAGAAAGATCAGTCTGGCCTCAATTAGTCGGCTGATCCCATACCAATCGACTAGTACAACACTAAACCTAGGGTTTCAACCATGAGGACATCCACTCAGCACTTGTCTTCGCCCGACCAACCTAGACCTAGCCTTATAATCTCCTCAATCAACCTTGCGCCCCTCGGATGTCTCTCCATCCTTCACATCTTGCCTTCTGGAGCTTCTTTCGGTCTCGGTTCTTGTTGTCGGGTCTTTCTTTGTCAAGACTTAGCCTTCTAGTCTCCTCCATCAGTCTCGCGTCCCTCGAATGCCTCCCCATCCTTCATGTTTTGCCTTCTGGAGCTTTCTTCGGCCTCAGTCCTTAACTTTCCTCATTTGCCAACATCCCACTTGGACTTTCCTTGTTATACCAGTATCCTGCACACTCACAATGCATATCAAATACAATAATAAACCTATCTTAAACCTTTGCTCAAACATCAAAACCTAGATTACTCTAACAATCTCCCCCTTTTTGATGTTTGACAACCCGTTTAAGTTAAGAAAACAATATCAATGCAAATGAACATGTATAAATCATGAAACCTAAATTTAGACTCCCCCTTTACCTAAACTCCCCCTTTGAGTAGGTTTTTCTTGCAAAGGTACTGTAACACCCCACTAAAATTCCCTTCAATATTATCTCTAATATTGAGTGTGATTCATGAATAATAGTTAGAGTTGTGGGAATTTTAGTGTAAGTGTTAATAGGCTTTATATGAGCTCTAAATGGTGGAAATCCCTAATGGGTCTTAAATAGTACTTCATTAGTTATCTTAATGGGCCCAATGAGGATAAAAGAAATAACACATCATGTAATGGGCCTTACCTTAGATGGGCTTGCAAAAGAATAAAAAATAAAATAAAATAAAATAAAATGATGTAGGAGCCAAAGATTGAACATTGGACCTTAGAGATGATGTAAGCCTTAAGAATGCATATGTAACCAATTCACTTAGCAAGGGAGTGCTATTAGCAGGATAAAGGAAATTATAGATAGGTGTAAGGATAAGGGAAGTGAAGAGTCACCATGAGAGGAGGCAATATGCCCTTTCACTTGCCCTTCACTTAGTATAAAGAGGTGGGATGAGAAGTAAAGAGGCTTAAGTTACTTTTCTCTTCTTATCTTCCACCAAGGCCTTTCCTCTCCCCTCTCTTCTTCCTTCTTGGCCGAAAATTTCAAAGGAGTTTTCCTCTTGGAAAACTTCACAAGAGGTCTCCCTCTTGAAGATCCAAGTCCTTCTACAAGGCTACAAAGGCAATGAGTACTCTAAGGTTAAGAAAGCTTCCTTTTGTTTCTCTATTCGAGGTTTATAACCAAGGCAACAAGGGTAAGACTCCCCTCACCTGCAACATAATAGTTATATATGTTTTTGATTCATGTTCTTGTATGTTTTTGGCGATGTGTTGCAAAAATCGTGAAGGTTTCCCTATAGGCAAGTTTCGGCCAACATGAGATTTAGGGCTTAGGTTTGTGTTTGATGCTATCTAATGACTCCAATGTTTTCTTAATGTTAAGTTATGATGAAAAAAAAAGATGAAGCAAAAGACCCTTAAAGGTTTAGGCCAAGGATCTCATGAAGCCATAGACTTTTTGGCCACAAGAAGATGTTTGGATTCTTTTGACTAGCTAATGTTTTAATTCCTTGTTAATGGTTGTTTGAGGGTTTTATATATATTTTTAGGTCATATTTCCCCTCTGAACACGTGGGGTTAATACCCTAAATAAGGGCCAAAAAGAAAGAAAAAGAAGAGTTAAAGATGTCATGTTACTTACTAGTGCTTCCTAGTGTTAGAATATGTATTATATGTATGTTGTATGAACCAATTGCTCTTGTTTTTGTCATTTTCATGTTGATATGAACCTTAGAAATTTCTAATCAGTTTCTTAAATTGGGTTTTAGGATGGGTTAAGGTCACTACCTCACTTGATAATGCCCCTTTGTAGTAGGATACTCAATGTATGCATGTTGTATGAGTTGTGTGAGGTTGTGTTGTGTTTTTATGCCATGTTAACCCTATCTAAATGTTTTGATCAGAAGAGTATATGTTGAATTATGGTTGAATTTAAGGTATACATGTTTTATTATGCCATGATAGATAAAGGGAAAAAAAGAGAGTTAAAGATGCTATGTTCCTTGCTAATACTTCATAGTGTTAGAATATGTATTATATGCATGTTGTATGAATCAATTACTTTTGTTTCTTTGTCATTTTCATGTTGATATGAACCTTAGAAGTTTATGATTAGTACCTTAAATTGGGTTTTAGGATGGGTTAAGGTCACTACCTCACTTGATGATGTCTCTTGGTACTAGGATATTCAATGTATGTATGTTATATGAGTTGTGTGATGTTGTGTTGTGTTTTTATACCATGATAACTCTATCTAAATATTTTGACCAGTAGAGTATATGTTGAATTAGGGTTGAACTAAAGGTATCCATGTTTCATTATGCCATGATAGATGAAAAGAAAAAAATGGAACAAGTTCCCTAGGTGTATTATTCTTAGTCTTAAATTGAACATTATGTGTTTTATGAATCACGAATAATAAGTTGGCATGTTATGAATTTCCTTACCATGAAATTATGTTTTCTCCATACCATGTTCATGCTTGAAAGTTATGATGATATTTATGCTTTGAATGTATTCCCATGACATGTATGACATTATAAATAAAAGAATGTCTAAAGAGCAATTTCTAAAAAAAGAAAAGAAATGATGAACGCTATGTTAAAGAGAAATTGCTATGGAAAGAAAAGGAATCATGTATGCTATTTTACTTTATGTATTGGCTTGTACCGGATCTTGAAAAAGGTCCAAGGGATGGGCACCTTAAGAACGCCCCGGTTCTGGACTATCGAAGCTGTCCCTAGGCTAGAGGATACCTAGTACCTTAGTAGGTCGGGATTAGCTACCTCGTACTCTACTAAGGGATGCACGCAAATGATGAATGGGTACAAGCCAGGGATCCCAATGATGATGATATGTTAATGTTCAAGTATTATATTATATATATTTTTCAAAGAGCATCCTTAATGTTTATGCACATGTTTATGTTTAATGATATTGCATATGTTATGTTTAATGTTTATGCACATGTTTATGTTTAATGATATTGCATATGCTATGTTGAATGTTTATGCACATGTTTAGGTTTAATGATATTGCATATGCTATGTTTAATGTTCATGCACGTGTTTATGCTTAATGATATTGTATATGCTATGTCTAATGTTTATGCACATGATTATGTTTTAAAGATTATGCAAATGTTAAATGCTTTAAGTACTTACTCATGTCATATGTCCTTAATAACGACTCACATGCTTATGTTTTAAGTGTTTATGCTTATGTGCTTTAGATGCTTTAAGTATTTATTCATGCTATATGTTTATGTCAAATGATGTAGATTTCTACTTATATGTGATGTACGGATTTTGTGAGTAAGCAAGAAGCTTACTAAGCATTTTATGCTTATAGTCTACCTTCTTATGTTGCAGATCAAACTAAAGGTTTCTAAAGAAGGGGAAGCAGCAGGAGGGCTTGTGTGTGTGTGTGGCAGTGACTTGGCAGAACGATCCTATTGTTGTCTTACTCTTACTTATGGACTTAATGTTGCTACTTATAAACTGCATGTGTTAGTTCTTATGTTTACACTTACTACTTGTTGGAGTTGAAGGTCTTTATGATATGCATGCTTAATGTAGAACTATATACTCACTTGTTAAATATGTTATGCTATGATTCACGTGCTTAAAGTAGTTTAGTTAGAAAGAAAATTTATCCAATTGCATATGTTCATGATTTAGTATTACTTCCGCTGCTATAAGTTACGCTTCATATGCAATAATGTACGAAAGAAAAAAAAAGTAACGCGTCGCTCACGTAAGGGGTGGGCGTTACAGGTACTTCTTCCCCTTTGCCAACAATTGAGCAACAATTGCTTCCCCTTCACCTAAGCTTCCCCTTGACCTTGAATTTCTTACAAAGGTGTGTTGGTTTCCCACATAAATTCAACACTTCTCTCCCTTTGCCATACATCAAAAAGAACTCCAATAATATCTTAATTATTGAATCTTTAAGCCCTAATGATCATAAACAGTGTGTATTAATTCCCCATAAGATTATACACATGTTTGACATCATTAGAATACTTTTCGACTTTGCTGAAAATAGTTTCAGCATGTATCAATTGATTGAAGCAGTTACCAATCAACTAATCTCTATCAAAAAAACCTTACAAAACCTTTCTCACTCTAGAAAGTACTGTTACTAGTTGACTGCACCTTTGCACCAGTCGACTGACACTCTAAAATTGGCATTTCAGTATTTTTGAAGCCAATTTTAAAAATACGCCAATAATTCCATAATTGTTCAAAAATTTCTAAATTTTATAGAGAGAATTGTGACACCCATGTCTACTTAGAAAAAATACATTTAAAAATATACATATCTCGAATACCAAGATTAATACAAAATCCAAAACTATCTAAATGGTTTAAATAAACCTTGACCTAAAGTCCTAGTTTTGGCCACCTCTTGATGTATTTGCACATATCAACCCACAATGCATCCTTAGCATTGGTTTATATAGCATCTATATGTCAAAAACTAATTTTCATACAATATGACCCCAATATCATATTTTTATGCATAAAACTCAAACCACATGTGTCAAATCCCTAAGGTTGAGACTCATATCCATCTCCAAACACTTTGGCACGTTCCATGGTCCATCTAGGCTCTCAAGAGATATCTGTTGGATCGATAGAGTCGATAGAGGGGGGGGTGAATATCGACAAACTTTTCGAATTTATGGAGAGAGTAATTTGCACAGCGGAAATAAAGAAAACATGCGAACACAGTATTTTTTACTTGGTTCGGAGCCTAGGTCGACTCCTACTCCAAGGCCCACGATCGTTGATCGTTTACTTTGGGCAATTCTATATGAACGCAAAATCAGTTTACAGAAAGAGATTTACAAGTATAGCACTATAAACTTTTTAAAAGAAATTTCTTCTGTTACCGACGTCCGGTTGTAGGTTGGCTTTCAGGAGCAGCAGGACGTCGTCGCTCGAGTTGGGCAGTTTCTGGAACAAGGCGTGAGCACAGAAGAGTATGGAAGCTTTGGTATGAAGTTGATGTTCAAGCTTGTGGTCGAGGGGTGCTATTTATAGCCCCTAGGGCGCCCTGGACGTCGGGGGCGCCCTGCCACGTGTCAGCAGATCCGCGCTTCACTCGGTCAAGTGTTATCCCACTGCAATAGGGATGAGGTTTGACCTCTGGGGCGCCCTGGTCGCAGAGGGCGCCTTGGCTGACTTCTTCCGCGCAGAATTCTCGGCTGTGGATAATGCTGACTTCGCAGTCTTGGGCTTGGAGGCGCCCTGGCTGCTGAGGGCGCCTTCGCTGACGAGGGCGCCTTCGCTGCTGAGGGCGCCTTGCCCAGTAAGCAGCCGAAGCTCTTTTTACTTCGCTTGGTTCTGGTTCACCTTGAGGGCACCCTGGACACTCAGGGCGCCTTACTCAGCTGCTGCCTCACTCCTTTGAGGCTCTCTGAGTTGCAGACACACGTTCCTTCGGTTCTGCATCCAAGGTTAGTCCAAAACACAATAACACAATTATTTATTTTATACAGCCTTAGCTGTCTTGGTTCTGACTTTGGTCTCCAAAATGGAGTCCTAGGTCGAACCGACGCCTACTGTTCCCTCGACGGGGAACGCGTCCTCACCTACTCCTCTCGGGAGAGTTTTACCTGATGCCAACCGCCCCTTTGGTTGGACTTTTGCCTGACGGTCCTTTGTCAGGGCTTGGATGTCGAGCTGTCCATCGCCCGGTGCTTAGCATTCCTTTGCTAGGGCTTTGATGCTGGCAGTCCTTCGCCAGTTGCCTAGCAGTCCTTCGCTAGGGCTTGGATACTGGCTGTCCTTCGCCAGTTGCCTAGCAGTTCTTCGCTAGGTCTTTTCTACTGGCAGTCCTTCGCTAGGGCTTTGCCACTGGCAGTCCTTTGCCAGTTGCCTAGCTGTCCTTTGCTAGGGCTTTTCCTGCACACTTGATTAACTTGTTAGAAAACAAGAAAGACTTAACTTTTGACCTATGTTGCCATTATCAAAACACAGGTTTGACTTAGGTGCATTCTGCACCAACAATCTCCCTCTTTTTGATTTATGGCAACCTTAGTTCAAAAAGTTAAGTTTAAGCAAGACATGAAAAAGTTTTAACTTTTGTTCCCTCCCCCTGGAAGGAATCTCCCCCTATATTTTTCAAAAATTCGTGGGGTTTAAAAACTTTACTTGTGCTTAAGTTTTAGGTATTTAGAAGTAACTTAAAAATACATAGTAGAGTTTTTAAAGCATAATTAGAGTACCTAAGAAATTTTAAAGTCTTAAGTTTTAAAGTACTCAAAATGTTAGCTTAAGTTTTTGGTAGGATATAACAAGCTTGAAACACTTTAGTACTTAGCAATTTGAAAAACTTTAAGCTTTAGAGTAAAAATAATTTTGACAAGCTTAAGTAAGAATCTTTTGAAAGGCTAGAGTACTTTGCAAAATTTGAAAGCTTGAAACAAAAATTTTGAAGCTAGAGTACTTAGCAAAATTTTGAAAGCTTTAAGTAAAGAATTTTGAAGCTAGAGTACTTAGCAAAATTTGAAAGCTTGAAACAAAAATTTTGAAGCTAGAGTACTTAGCAAAATTTGAAAGCTTGAAACAAAAATTTTGAAGCTAGAGTACTTAGCAAAATTTTAAAAGTTTTAAGTAAAGAATTTTGAAGCTAGAGTACTTAGCAAAATTTTGAAAGTTTTGAGTAAAGAATTTTGAAGCTAGAGTACTATGCAAACTTTTGAAAGTTTTAAGAACTTAAGTGCTTCTTCAAAAAGTTTAAGCTTTTGAATAAAGGATAAGTATATTTTTGAACCTTTTTGAATAAAGGAAAAATTAAGCTTTTGAATAAAGGATAAGTATATTTTTGAACCTTTTTGAATAAAGGAAAAATTTAGAAAAAAATAATTTTTCTCTTTCCTATCTCTATCTCCCCCTTTGCCATATATCAAAACAGATAAATATGTGTCAATAATAAAGAAAAATAAATAATAATTTGCTGTACTGAACCAGTTAGATTTACACTAAATCAATTAGTTTTTGTCTGTAGGGACCTGTCTAACCCAATTAGCTACTTACTAACTGTTATATACAGTAGTTTTTGCTAGGGTTAGTCAAGTTAAGTGTTTCTGTTCAAGTTAGATTTTCTAAGCTTGACACTTAACTTGATTGCTGTATAAGTTGTATTTAGTGCCCCAATTACTACAGATGCACTGACTTAAAGCATCTTGAATTAAGGCAAAGACCTAAGCATCTCAACCCTTTCTAGGTTATCAATCATAAGTACCCTAAGGTGCTTGTGAGATGCTGGCTTCTATGTCTATAGGTACATGCAGTTCTAGGGTTAGGGCCTAGGCTAAGTCCATTTTCGAAAAATCCCTAGTTTTGAAAGGGGGTAGTTTTTAAATAAAACTAAGTCGAAAATGAAAACTGATTTTAAAATTGAGTAAAGCAATTTTTCAAATTCTATTTTTGGAAACAATTTAAAAAAAGATAGAGCAGAAAAAATTGAGTTTCTCTATTCTACAAAGCACAATCCTAACTAATTGACAAGAAACCAATAATCATAAACTGGTCATCATAAAAAGCAGATACTCTAGTTTCAACATAGTCAACAGTCAAGCACAAGTCAACCCTACTGAGTAGGGGCAGTCAAATAGGTACAATGCTAAGTGAATCTAAGATGAAGGACTGGGGTGATCAGATGGACCCGGCTGCCACGCATCGAACCGTGTCATCATCTCTAAGAATCGTGCATCAGCTACTTCTCTATCAGCTCGGCGAGCGTCCATCTGCTCTATGTGAGAGGCCTCGACCTCCTCTCGGAGACTCTGTATCTGTGTCTCCATACAAGTCACTCTCTCGTAGAGTGTCGGTGGAGGGGGCTCGTTTATATGGGCTCGGGCTTCTGCTGCTACATCTGCGACGTCGTACTCGACTTCCTCGTCCGAATCGATCTGGGGAGCTGCTCTCCGACGTCTCCAGGACAGGACCCCGGTACCGGACACCTCTATACCTGCTAGGGCGAAGTTTCTATAGCCTATTTCATCGTAGTCGGTCAGATCGACCATTTCTCCCTCGGTAATGTTCCTACCATGGTAATGTAATAGGGATGTGACAATGTGGCAGTAGGGTGTGCGTACCCGCCCTTGCGTGGTCACACTGGATGCGTGTAGGATAGTGTGAAACATATGAAGCCCTATATCAATATCTAACTGGTGAATCAGGGCGTACAGGAGAAAGGTATGGAATGGTCGCATAGTGGTGACGTCCCTGGTGGATAATGGCAGAATACATCGGACTAAGACCCTGTATAGGGCGTAGTCCTGAACCTCTAAGTCGACTGACTGGAATCGTCTTGCCACTTGTTGCCTAAAGAAGTATGAGTGTAATGTATCTAAGGTGATGTGAGAATAGGGAGCATCAAAGGGAGGCTCCCTAGGAGGATAACAACAGAAGATGGACTGCGAGGGTCGTAGTCCTAGAAATCGGTTCAGTAATGTTGGTGTGATGGTTAAGGGAATACCTTGAACCATGGTGGAGAATATGAGATTATCCTGTCTAATGATATTATTATAAAATTCTGCACATAAGGAAGTATTGATTGGGTGAGTGCAGAATACGAGATTGTCTAGTTGGTAGTGGTTTATAACGTTCATAGCTAGGGGACAGGATTGGGTGAAGAATAACCTATTCAAGTAGCTCGTTTTGATAGGTTTATAGGTGGTACGAGCGAACTTGTTACACAATTCTAAATTGGGAAACCTAGGATCAGGACTAGGTTGAGTACCGGGTTCTGCCTGATTAGGTCGACGTCTTCTAAGAGAAAGAATGTATACTTTAAAGAAAGTGTGCATTTTAAAAAAAATTGAAAAGAAATTAACAAAAACAATAAATTATACCGGTTTACTCGGGGAGGCATTGTTGAAGATGAGGGCTTGAGAGCTTGAGAGGGTTGCAAGGTCTCTTGGAAGGTAGATAGTTGAGGAGGAGAAGTGTTTTGGGTGTGAAGAGAAGAAGGGGAAGGGAGCCCCTTTTTATAGGCAGTTTGGGCGCCCTTCCCTGGGAGGGCGCCTTGACTGGTGAGGGCGCCCTTACCAGTGAGGGCGCCTTGACCAGGCCTATAGTTACCTTTCGGCAGCTTTCTCCGTGAAAGGACTGTGGGAGGGCGCCTCTACCCAGAGCTGCAGCTGCCTTTTGGCAGCTTTTGACTAATAAAGGGGTATCCCAAGGCGCCCTGAAGCTCCAGGGCGCCCTGGTCAGCGTGCAGTGGCAGAGGGACCTTTTGACCAGCCTTGGGGCGCCCACACGGATTTGGGCGCCCTAAGGACCAGCTTCGAACCCTAAGGGAGTGCATTTGACCAGACTTGACCTGATTTGACTACGTTGACCGTGATTTGACTATGTTGACCATGGTTTGACTATGTTGACCATGGTTTGAAATATAGAATTTTACTGCAACACAGATATTAAAGGAATCATAATTTAGTCTTAATTTTACTGTCTCACCCGAATCTAGGGTTTTCAATCACGTTAACCTTATAGGTTTCGTGAGACAGGTTTTGATTAAAAAAAACTATTTTGAAAAAATTTTGATTAATTTTGAAAACTTAATTAATTTTAAAAGAAGTTTACATCTACAAATAACTGAATTTTTGTGTTAGATTCGAATTTGACAAAAATAATTTGAATTTGAATTTCAGAAATTGGCTTCCAGGTCTTGGCGAGGCACTAGGCCTTCTTTGGCCGTAGCCTTATGGGATCATCCACCCTTTCCTTGACAAAGCCTTTTAATGAAATTTCATTTTCAAAATTATTATTTGAAAAATTTCTGGTCTAACTAGTTTGAGTTTTGGATCGGTAGCTTCGGCTAGTTTCACCAGTCTAAAGAAACCAAGTGAACTTGATCTTATTAGAATTGGTTTCCCTAACGTACTATCATCTCACCTCTACCCAATACTATATTGTCAAATTTCAGCTAAGTTTGTTTAGTCCTTAAGCTAGCCTAAGTCTAAGCATGGTATATTACAGAAAAATAAATAATCAATCAATCAAGCAATTTAAATCAAGAATAACATGTTTATCTAATAATAAAAATAGTTTTCAGTTTGGCTCCCCCTGGACTAAAGCCACGGTGATGGTTGGGCAAGATGTGAATCTTGTCCTTGGGGATCCAATACTGATTTGATACAGTAGGTTGGTTCAGGCACAGTTTAGGTACCCATGCCTGAATTTTTCCTCTGGACTGATTCAGTACAGTCAAATATGATCTTTGTCGGGATTTGGTTCGATAGCCAAGTCCGGATCGATTTAGAACTGATTTCTGTTTTCTAAGGATCATGTCAAGACCCTTGGAACCAGATGTAAATCGTTCTAAAGATGTTCTAAAATCCTTAACCTGAGTTTTCAGGGAGGAGTTCTCCTTTTCAAGTTTTTCAACTTGAGTAGGAGTTCCTTCCTGAACCTTCTCGGTTAAGGGTTTAGAGTCAGCTTCCTCTTTCAGGAGTTTTACTTCCTGTCGGAGGGTTTCGACCCGGAGTTTGGCTTTTGCCAAATCTCGAGAAAGAAAAGAAATCAATTCAGTTAACTGTAATCTATTAAAACCAGTTACCTTAATTTCTCCGTCTTCTGTGAAGGTCAGCTCGCCGTCCTCTTGTTCTGATTCTGATTCTGTCTCGACTTTATCTGAGGCGGTCAGAGCTAGGAGGTTGGACTGGGGTGCCTCTTCTTCTTCTTCTGAGGAAGACTCATCCCAGGTTGCTTGCAGTGCCTTCTTTCTTCTCGGCTTTTTAGTCTCCTTTAGGTTAGGGCACTCTGACTTGTAGTGGCCCTTTTTCTTGCACTCGTAGCATGTCACATTGGGCTTGTTTGCTGGTTCAGTTGGTTCGTCCTTTCTTCGGCCGGTTTTTCGTTTGTTGGTTCGGTTCTTCAGCTCCTTGTAGTAGCTTCGAGCGAGCCGGACCAGCTTAGTTTGATCTCTATCTTCTTCTTCTGAATCTGAGTCTGAGTTAGATTCGGTTTCAGGTTCAGGCTTCTTCTTCGTTGTTCTTCCAGTCTTGCCTGCAAGAAAAGCAACACCTTTCTCAACCATATTGGTGTTAGTTTGTTCGTGCAGTTCTAGTTCAGAAAATAATTCGTCTAGTTTTATTTTAGAAAGATCCCTAGAGACCTTGTATGCATCTACCATAGATGCCCACAAGGTGTTTCTAGGGAAGGCGTTTAGAGCATACCTTATTAGGTTACGGTTTTCAACCTTGTGACCTATTGTGTGAAGACCGTTCATTACCTCTTGGATTCGTGCGTGGAGCTGGGCTGCTGTTTCGTTGTCGGCCATCTTGATAGTGTAGAGTTTGTTTAGTAGCAGATCCCGCTTGCTGATCCGAGTATCTGAAGTCCCTTCGTGCAGCTCGGTCAGTTTTGTCCATAGCTCCTTTGCACTATTGAAGGGGCCCACGCGGTTCAGCTCTTCCTTTGTCAGCCCGCATTGTAGAGTTTGTGTCGCTTTTGCGTCGGCTTCTATTTTGCGTTTAAGGGAGTTGTCCCATTCGGAGTAGCTTTGCGGTTGTCCTTTGGCGTTTTTGGGGATCTCCAGACCGGACTGGATGATGATCCACATATCCACCTGAGTTTTCAGGTGGACCTCCATACGACTTTTCCAGTAAGAAAAGTCTTCTCCACTGAAAAGTGGAGGTCTGGCGGTGCTGAATCCCTCTTGCATGGCCATTGGATCTATAACAAAAAAACTAACAGAAGAACAAATTTTCCAAGACTAGGTCTTGGATTAGTAGTGCTGGATTAGGAAATAAAATATCGAGGGGTGTTGCACCAACCTCGATTAACAAAAAAAATCGAAAAAAATATTTAAAAAAAATTCAAAAATCCGAAAAGAAATTTTCAAACTAGTGGTTGCACCAAGTTTGAATAACCCCGCTCTGATACCACTTGTTGGATCGATAGAGTCGATAGAGAGGGGGGTGAATATCGACAAACTTTTCGAATTTATGGAGAGAGTAATTTGCACAGCGGAAATAAAGAAAACACGCGAACACAGTATTTTTTACTTGGTTCGGAGCCTAGGTCGACTCCTACTCTAAGGCCCACGATCGTTGATCGTTTACTTTGGGCAATTCTATATGAACGCAAAATCAGTTTACAGAAAGAGATTTACAAGTATAGCACTATAAATTTTTTAAAAGAAATTTCTTCTGTTACCGACGTCCGGTTGTAGGTTGGCTTTCAGGAGCAGCAGGACGTCGTCGCTCGAGTTGGGCAGTTTCTGGAACAAGGCGTGAGCAAAGAAGAGTATGGAAGCTTTGGTATGAAGTTGATGTTCAAGCTTGTGGTCGAGGGGTGCTATTTATAGCCCCTAGGGCGCCCTGGACGTCGGGGGCGCCCTGCCACGTGTCAGCAGATCCGCACTTCGCTCGGTCAAGTGTTATCCCACTGCAATAGGGATGAGGTTTGACCTCTGGGGCGCCCTGGTCGCAGAAGGCGCCTTGGCTGACTTCTTCCGCGCAGAATTTTCGGCTGTGGATAAAGCTGGCTTCGCAGTCTTGGGCTTGGAGGCGCCCTGGCTGCTGAGGGCGCCTTCGCTGACGAGGGCGCCTTCGCTGCTGAGGGCGCCTTGCCCAGTAAGCAGCCGAAGCTCTTTTTACTTCGCTTGGTTCTGGTTCACCTTGAGGGCGCCCTGGATACTCAGGGCGCCTTACTCAGCTGCTGCCTCACTCCTTTGAGGCTCTCTGAGTTGCAGACACACGTTCCTTCGGTCCTGCATCCAAGGTTAGTCCAAAACACAATAACACAATTATTTATTTTATACAGCCTTAGCTGTCTTGGTTCTGACTTTGGTCTCTAAAATGGAGTCCTAGGTCGAACCGACGCCTACTGTTCCCTCGACGGGGAACGCGTCCTCACCTACTCCTCTCGGGAGAGTTTTACCTGATGCCAACCGCCCCTTTGGTTGGACTTTTGCCTGACGGTCCTTTGTCAGGGCTTGGATGCCGAGCTGTCCATCGCCCGGTGCCTAACATTCCTTTGCTAGGGCTTTGATGCTGGCAGTCCTTCGCCAGTTGCCTAGCAGTCCTTCGCTAGGGCTTGGATACTGGCTGTCCTTCGCCAGTTGCCTAGCAGTTCTTCGCTAGGTCTTTTCTACTGGCAGTCCTTCGCCCGTTGCCTAGCAGTCCTTCGCTAGGGCTTTGCCACTGGCAGTCCTTTGCCAGTTGCCTAGCTGTCCTTTGCTAGGGCTTTTCCTGCACACTTGATTAATTTGTTAGAAAACAAGAAAGACTTAACTTTTGACCTATGTTGCCATTATCAAAACACAGGTTTAACTTAGGTGCATTCTGCACAAACAATATCCTCCTGAGATCTATTCATCATGGGTCTCAAATTGGCTCTTTGATCTCCCCCTTGAACTTTTAGCCTTAGCCACCTCCCTAGGTAACTCCTCAACAATTGCTAGGTCATAATGGTCCCCCTCTTGTAACACTTGGCCTATAAATTTTACCTTATTAATCTTGGACGTCTTGTCCTTGGTTAATTTCTTCTTGCCTTTAAATGACATTCCCTTGTCATTTTTGGACTTCTCTTTGCTATAGTTATACGACACTCTTGCTTATGACTTTTACTTAACATTTAAGGACCTAGACCGGTATCCCAAACTCGATCTATCGTTGTTGGATTTTTGGCTACCCAACATCATACTTAACCCTTTAGATCCAATAGTGAATCTATCTAGGGTTTTCTCTAATTTATCAAGCATTGCCCTTAAGCTTGATTTTGTCTTTCTAGGGTTCTAACCCTAAAATCAACATGTCCACTTTGAACATTCTTAGACCTACCCATTCTAGGCAAGTGTCTTCCCTTTTTGAGATTAATGCCTAGATTTTCAGGTATCATGGTTCTATGTTTATCATGAACGAATTTTCTAGGTTATGATCTACCTTATTAACCCTATTTCTATCATGATACTTAAATCCAAAATTATGCATGGATACATGATGCAAATTATTTCTAGCATGCATTAAAGAGTTTGAATTTGAATTACACTTTGAGTTAGGGTATACCTCCCTTACCCTTGAAGCTGTTAGAACCTTTGCATCTAGCTAGAGGAGGGGGGGGGAGGGAGAATAGCTTCTCTTGGATTTTGTCTACAAAATATTAGCCAAAGCATAAGAAAAAGATAGACAAAAGGAAAACCAATGAAAGCAATGCTAACTCCCTTGATTTACTTGGTCTCCACCTCCTTGAGGTGACTAATCCAAGTATCCACACCCACACAACCAAGCTCCACTATGCTTTTCTCCTTTTCATATCAAGCTTGAAGGTGGAGAAACCCTTACAAGATGATCTCATCCTCTTACAAGATTAGAATAATTTTGAAGGAAGAGATTGAGAGTGTGTAAGCTTGGAGATCTCAGAATAAGCAAGAAAGATCGAGAGAATCAAGTTGTGTCTTCTTCAAGTTTTAAAATCTGCTTTTGTATAACCCTCGATATCAGTTGACTGGCAATATCATCAGTCTGTTGGTGCCGGAAGCACCAAAGTCAAACCTGTGTTTTGATAATGGCAAAGAGTTCAGAAGTTAAGGTTTTGTTGTAATCTGACAATCTTAATCAAGTGTGCAGGAAAAGTCCTAGGTACATTAGGCACGAAGTCCTGGTTCAAAGAATTGGGCACTAATTCCTGGCCGCGGGCTGGGTACCTAAGTCCTGACATAAGGTTGGGCAATAAGTCCTGGTCGTGGACTGGGCACCGAAGACCTGGTGAGTGAAGCTGGGCAATAAGTCCTGGTCGAGGACTGGGTACCGAAGACCTGGTGAGTGAAGTTGGGCAATAAGTCCTGGTCGCGGACTGGGCACGAAGACCTAATCCGGGAGATTGGGCAAATGTCCAACCGGAGGAGCCGGTTGGCAAAAAGGTAAACTCTCCTGAGAGGAGTAGGTGAGGATGCGCTCCCCGTAAGAGGGAACATTAGGCGTCGGTTCGACCTAGGGTTCCATTTGGGAAGCCCAAAGTCAGAATCAAGATAGCTCAGGCTGTAAATCATGCTTAAATCTATATTATTTATATGTTACTTGTATTTTAGAACTAACCCTGATTGCAGGAACGAAGGAATGAAGGTTTCTGCACCCAGGAGCCTCAATGGTGTGAGGCGCCCTGTTTGACTAGGTGCCCGTGTTGAGACAGGCGCTCCTGACAAAGGGTTATTCCAAGCCACTTCGAAGCAAAGCCTCAGAACTGCATATGAGGCGTCTGTGTTAACACAGGCACCCCAGTCAGCTCAGGCACCCTGGTTGAGGGGATAAGCGCTGGCCGAGTCTACAGATTTAGTTTTGCACAGTGAGGGCCACGTGTCAGGCGCCCCCTTCAACACATGCGCCCCAGCTTCGAGTATAAATAGGGGTTCACCCCCTTGGCTTCTAGACAACTTCTTTCAACACATTCTAACAAGCGCTCTGCTCCGAAACACTCCGTGCTCAAGATTTAAGTGCCAACGACGACCCGCGGCTACGACACTCCAATCTTCCGATCGTCGGTATAACTTTCGGTTAAATTGTTGTATTTTAAATTCTATATTTGTACTCAAGTTGTAACATTTTTACGCAATATAGAATTACCCATCGTAAACGGTCATGGACCGTGAGCCTTAGAGTAGGAGCCGACTGCGACTCTGAACCAAGTAAAAACAAACATGTTAGCGATTGTTTTACTTTTTCACTGCGCAATTACTCTTAGTTTTTTCGAAAATTTATCGATCGATATTCACCCCCCCTCTATCGATTCAAACTGATCCCACATAGTCAACTGATGAGCTTCAACGACTACTGTAGAATGTGTCTGATTTTTACCATCAGCCTTCAACGGTCACTTATCAGTCGACTGAGACCTGACCCAGTCAACTGATCTTTCTGTTCGTGAAACAATCGACTGATTCCACTATTAGTCGACTCAACCCACCATATTTGTCGACTGATCATCTCATCAGTCGATTGATCCTCTCATCAATCGATTGATACCTAATGAATCTCAGGATTAACTTTTTCTTTGCGTAAACACAAGCCTTCAAACATCTTCCATCAGTCTCACGCCTTTAGGATGCTTCCGAGCCCTCGACTCCTCATCCTTGCGCTTGCTTTGAAGTGTTTCCCTCGGCCTTTCCATGCTAAGTCTTCTTTTATCAATTCTTCATACCTGGACTTAAACTCAAGTTTCATGTTAAATCACCAACATTGCCTAACTTAAACTTATTTAACCAAACATCAAAAGTAAATAATATTTAGGGCATGATTGCACCAATAATCTCCTCCTTCTTGATGTTTGATAAATTTGTTTAAGTTAGGACTTTAAATATATCATGATCAAAAAATCATTAACAGATATGAATAATCATAGAACTCATCTAACTTAACTTATCCAAATCTCCCCCTTAAAGGGCACTCCCCCTGAAAATACGCTCCCACTTTAAACCATAATACCTCAATGGCAGGCAAACAAAAATCCATCACATAAATATACGAAACATGTATACTAAAAACACAAATCACAATAAAAGACAACAAAAGTAATGACAAACCATAGAAGCAATAATAGAGAAAGAAAAAGTTTACACATAACCACAAAGATTGTGATACAAAGATCCAAAATCAAGAAACAGAAAGTACTACAATATCGTTTATAGTGTTTGAGATATAATAGGGAAATATGTCTAATTCAAACACAATCTCAACACCATAACATCTGAGGCACGTCATGTCTAAGCATCATCGCCAGGAGGAGGAGGAGGAGCCTTATACATCAAGTCCCATCGCTGCAACATCCATACATGGCAGTCTGACGGTGCTGAAAGCCCTGAAACTCCTGCTTGATCCCCTGAATCTCCTGTCGAACTACCTCCTCTAGTTGGGTAATCCGCTCATCTATAGTCATCACAGGAGCAGTAGCAGGCACAACACTGTTGGGGCAATCGACCCTGAGATGATCTGGAGGATCATGATATTTTGATGTGTGGGCAATATGGTTAAGTTAGGATTTGTGTTGTTCTCATATGTGTACATGAGTGTGCAGGTGTACAGGTACACATAGATTTGGTTGATGTCTTCAGGTGAAGGATGACATGGAGGAAAGCTGGAGGTTTGCGTGCGCATCCGAGGGACCGTTGGATAGCAGAGATGATGAGCCGAGGGACGCGGACTTTGAGGCGTACGTGAAGGGTGGCATGGAGGCAAGCTGGAGGCTTGCGTGCGCATCCGAGGGACGAGGGCCAAAGATGAAGAGGGCGTGAAGGCAACAGTCAAGACTGCTGGTGAAGAAGTCAACTGAGTTGTAAGGGTCTGAGTATCAGTGTGTGTACTCAGGGGCTAAGCCGGGAGGGTTTGAGTGCGGAGAGACTTGTACTCGGAAGTAAAACCCTAGGCTTAGATGTGTACCAGCCGATTGTCCCAGGGGTAGTCGACTGGTGTTGACTGGAACAGCCTAGCAGATTCGAACGTTGAGCTGTAACGGTCGAATCTGAGTGGGACTAGTCGACTACCCCAGGGGTAGTCGACTGGTAGCGGCTGTTTTCAGATTCGAGTCCTATTTAAAGGGGCTCGTTTCCTACTATCTTTCTTGACGAAACTTGCTTGGGTAAAGTAAGTTAGTAGTCTATTGTGATCAGAGAGCGTCCGAAGTGCTATGGCAAGGTTTCTCCACCCACAAGGAGCGACAGATCTAGCCGGAGGTTATCCGGGGGTTGATCCACCGAAAGATTCTTGGATTAGTCACCCGTCTGGGGTGGATACCAAGTAAATCAGGTCGTTAGCATTGTATTCATATTTATTTTACATATTATTGTTTCCGCTGTGCAACTAACAACGTAGGTGAAGAGATTCAAAACGAAAAAGTGCTATTCACCCCCTCTAGCACGCCAAAGACGATCCATCAGTTGGTATCAGAGCAAGGTCCGCTCTTGATTGGAATAACCGCCAAGGGAGCAAAGCAAAGCTAGAGGGAATGATGGAGGATAAGCTAGGGGACGATATAAACTCACCACCAACGTATGATCATAAGGATTTTGATTATTGGAGAGCTAGGATGAAGATGTGGCTTGGCATGGATTGGGAATGCGTAATGGTGCTAGAGGAACCATTTGAGACTCCTAAGGTGTAACGCCCCAAATTTTGGGCTTGCTTCCGATTGTAAAAAGGACACAAAAATGTCGATATATATTATCAGATTGTATGACATTTATTTCATAAATGAATAAAATTACCTTTTTGTGATTTCATGATTTAATGTTATGTGATTTCATTAGAAAGGATTAGGAATATGTAATTGCATAAATTAGAATATGTGATTTCATAAATTGGAATATGTGATTGCATAAATGTGATTTGAGAATATGAGAGTGAATTGGGCTAATAGGCTTTGCAAAAGTGAAAAACCAAAGAGGAGCAAAAATATGCTCTTGCCGAGGATCGAACCTTGGAACTATTGGTAAGCAAAGCCTTGAAAAGCAACGAAGTAACCAATTCACCCAACAGGGGATTGCTGAGAGGAAGGAAGGGAAATTCTTGTTAAGGGTTAGGGAATGTGAAAGGGTAGAGGAAGAGGCTCTTGATGAGAAACCCCTTGGTGAAGGGACACTTGGAGAAGAGGCACTTTGTCTCTTCCCTTAGTATAAATAAGAGGGAGTGCTAAGGGGCTAACCATCATTGTTGCAAACCCCTCACTCACTCTCCCTCTTCAATTTTCGAAATCCTAACTCCCCTCTTCCTCTTCAATTTTCGAAATTCAAACTCCTCTTCCTCCTTGAGATTTTCGAAAATCCAAGGGAAGGGTCTCATCCCAAGGGACACTCCCAAGACCCCATTGAAGGTTTGAATCTCTTGCAAGGCAAGAAGAAGTCAAGGACCTCAAGAGCAAGGACAAGCACATCCCCTCCGAACTAAGGGTATACCTTAAGGATATTTAGCGAAAGAAGTAAGTGCCCCTCATCTGTAGCATAATTGCTGTGTATGATTTCCTTCTTCTTGTAGTTTGCGAAAATGGGGATTTGCCCTAGGTAAGTTTCGGCCACCCCTTAAGGGAAAGCCTTGGTTACTTTTTGATACATGAGAAGACCCCTTGGAACCTAGGGTATACCTATATGTTGATTTCCTTCAAGTTGTGATAACAAAAATTAGGGTTTGCACCCCCTACAAGTTTCGGCCAAGACATGGAAAAATTAGGGATTCAAGGGTTGAATTACTCTATGATGTATCTTATGTTAGTGTATGACATGATAGTGTAGATAAGGTGTTTGTATAAATGGTTGTGTGAATGTTTGATTTCAAAAATCCTAAATCCCCCTACCCTACACTTTCGGCCAACCCTAGAAGAATTAGGGTTTAGGGTGCATGATTAACCTATGATGAAATCCATGTTTAATAATGTTGCATGATATGTATGTGAGGTGTTTGTGTAAATGTTTGTGTGAAGGTTTGATTTCCAAAAACCCTAATCCCCCTATCCTACACCATTCGGCCAACACTCTAAAGTTAGGGTTTGTAAAGGATAAACTACCCTATGAGATATGCTTAAGTTTGGGATGATGATATGTATATGCAAGTGATGTTTAAATGGAATGTTTGATTGGAAAACTTAATTTTTCCCTAGCATGTGATATTCGGCCAAAGCATGGAACATTAGGTTTATGAAGGTTGATTACCCCATGATGTATGCTATGCTTAGTATGATACATGATGTATATATATATGATACTTGTATGGGATGTTTGAGGTTAAAAACCTAAGCTACCTCCACCCTTAACTTTCGGCCAAAGGGCCCTATACTTGGTATTGGATTAATAAATGTCATGCATGATAATGATCTTGTGTAGGATATGACATGCTTGTGTGATTCTTGATATGTTGATTGGAATGCATGCTAGCCAAATTACAACTTTCGGCCAAGAGAGAACTCTTGGACCCTAGCCTTGGTTGCTCCCATGAAATGCATGCTTTATACTATGCTAGTTATCAAGATTATGAATGTATACATATGTATAAAAATGAGCCCTATAGGGCATGGACGAAGAAGGCTTAGGGCCTAAAGAATGCTTCCCTAGAAGGTTGGGACTAAGAGCATACTTTATTAAAATGAAGAACATGATAACTATTTTATTTTGTAATGGCTTGTACTATAGACTCTTAAAGCGAGTCAAATGATTATGATACTAGGCTGAAGGACTTTTGAGAAGGCCTAGTAAACCCTAGTGGTTCGGGATTAGCTATCTCGTTCCTATTCAGGGGCGCATGCAAAACATGAAGTACAAGCCGGGCCCTAATGATTATGCTATGTTCAAGTATTATAAGTATTATGTTTTCAAAAGAACCTTCCTATGAAGTTAACATGTAAGAGCATACTTTATGAAAATGAAAAACATGATAACTATTTTATTTTGTAATGACTTGTACTATAGACTCTTAAAGCGAGTCAAATGATTATGATACTAGGCTGAAGGACTTTTGAGAAGGCCTAGTAAACCCTAGTGGTTCGGGATTAGCTACCTCATTCCTATTCAGGGGCGTGCGCAAAACATGAAGTACAAGCCGGACCCTAATGATTATGCTATGTTCAAGTATTATGTTTTCAAAAGAGCCTTCCTATGAAGTTAACATGCTTAGATGTTTAAACATGCTTAAATGCTTACCATGCTTGAATGTGATATGTTCTCTTACCTTTTCATGATATCCGGTTTTGTGAGTAGGACAGGGTCTTACTAAGCTATTGCTTATCGTTTAGTGTTTTCCCTTATGCTACAGATAAAGGACGCTAAGCCATGGAGGCTGCGGGAGAAGGGCAAGTGTGTGTGTGATAGTGCTGGTGGATAAAAAGGATCTTGCTCTTAGTTGCTTCAAGTTTTGGAACTTGTCATGTTAAACCCATGTTATGTTTGCTATGTTTGAAGATGAATAAAAATAATCATGCTTCCGCTACATGAACCTTGCATGCTAAAATGATACATATGCCCATGCATAGATTAGATAGAAAAATATGAATGCATGCGTGTAGTTGTAATGTACGAAAATTAAAGTAGCGCCGCCGAATCCCTAGGGGATTAAGGGCGGGCGTTACAATGTGATATGTTCTCTTACCTTTTCATGATATCCGGTTTTGTGAGTAGGACAGGGTCTTACTAAGCTATTGCTTATCGTTTAGTGTTTTCCCTTATGCTACAGATAAAGGACGCTAAGCCATGGAGGCTGCGGGAGAAGGGCAAGTGTGTGTGTGATAGTGCTGGTGGATAAAAAGGATCTTGCTCTTAGTTGCTTCAAGTTTTGGAACTTGTCATGTTAAACCCATGTTATGTTTGCTATGTTTGAAGATGAATAAAAATAATCATGCTTCCGCTACATGAATCTTGCATGCTAAAATGATACATATGCCCATGCATAGATTAGATAGAAAAATATGAATGCATGCGTGTAGTTGTAATGTACAAAAATTAAAGTAGCGCCGCCGAATCCCTAGGGGATTAAGGGTGGGCGTTACAAGTTGGTATCAGAGCAGGTCTACCTCACCACTATCACACTCATCAAGCCCTCATCCTGCCGCTTCCAAGTAAGAACTCTAAACCTACTACTTCCTTTATGCATGATAGTATGTGTACTCCTAGTTAATTATGCATGGATGTAGGAATAACTATTACCTCATACTAGTCTCATTTCTTATGAAGATGGCTAGGAGACGTAGTAACCATCTTAACGGGACTGCCCCTCCACCACCAGTGAACCAGACGATTATCCCAGTCGTAACCCCGGTTACGCCAGCACCCACGGCAGCCCATCTTGCTCACTGAGTTGGACTAGTTTTGTATGTAGAATTATAAGACGGAATAAAAATAAATTTTGGTGATATAATAAATAAGATCTCATTTACCCTATATTAATCATGCAACAAATAAGGACGAATATTAGGGGAAGCATAATATGAGTTGGGTTACCCAGAATTGTTTTAGTTCGAGGACGAACTTTCTATAAGGTGTAGGGGATTGTAACGCCCCAAATTTTGGGCTTGCTTCCGATTGTAAAAAGGGCACAAAAATGTCGATATATATTATCAGATTGTATGACATTTATTTCATAAATGAATAAAATTACCTTTTTGTGATTTCATGATTTAATGTTATGTGATTTCATTAGAAAGGATTAGGAATATGTAATTGCATAAATTAGAATATGTGATTTCATAAATTGGAATATGTGATTGCATAAATGTGATTTGAGAATATGAGAGTGAATTGGGCTAATAGGCTTTGCAAAAGTGAAAAACCAAAGAGGAGCAAAAATATGCTCTTGCCGAGGATCGAACCTTGGAACTCTTGGTAAGCAAAGCCTTGAAAAGCAACGAAGTAACCAATTCACCCAGCAGGGGATTGCTGAGAGGAAGGAAGGGAAGTTCTTGTTAAGGGTTAGGGAATGTGAAAGGGTAGAGGAAGAGGCTCTTGATGAGAAACCCCTTGGTGAAGGGACACTTGGAGAAGAGGCACTTTGTCTCTTCCCTTAGTATAAATAAGAGGGAGTGCTAAGGGGCTAACCATCATTGTTGCAAACCCCTCACTCACTCTCCCTCTTCAATTTTCGAAATCCTAACTCCCCTCTTCCTCTTCAATTTTCGAAATTCAAACTCCTCTTCCTCCTTGAGATTTTCGAAAATCCAAGGGAAGGGTCTCATCCTAAGGGACACTCCCAAGACCCCATTGAAGGTTTGAATCTCTTGTAAGGCAAGAAGAAGTCAAGGACCTCAAGAGCAAGGACAAGCACATCCCCTCCGAACTAAGGGTATACCTTAAGGATATTTAGCGAAAGAAGTAAGTGCCCCTCACCTGTAGCATTATTGCTGTGTATGATTTCCTTCTTCTTGTAGTTTGCGAAAATGGGGATTTGCCCTAGGTAAGTTTCGGCCACCCCTTAAGGGAAAGCCTTGGTTACTTTTTGATACATGAGAAGACCCCTTGGAACCTAGGGTATACCTATATGTTGATTTCCTTCAAGTTGTGATAACAAAAATTAGGGTTTGCACCCCCTACAAGTTTCGGCCAAGACATGGAAAAATTAGGGATTCAAGGGTTGAATTACTCTATGATGTATCTTATGTTAGTGTATGACATGATAGTGTAGATAAGGTGTTTGTATAAATGGTTGTGTGAATGTTTGATTTCAAAAACCCTAAATCCCCCTACCCTACACTTTCGGCCAACCCTAGAAGAATTAGGGTTTAGGGTGCATGATTAACCTATGATGAAATCCATGTTTAATAATGTTGCATGATATGTATGTGAGGTGTTTGTGTAAATGTTTGTGTGAAGGTTTGATTTCCAAAAACCCTAATCCCCCTACCCTACACCATTCGGCCAACACCCTAAAGTTAGGGTTTGTAAAGGATAAACTACCCTATGAGATATGCTTATGTTTGGGATGATGATATGTATATGCAAGTAATGTTTAAATGGAATGTTTGATTGGAAAACTTAATTTTTCCCTAGCATGTGATATTCGGCCAAAGCATGGAACATTAGGTTTATGAAGGTTGATTACCCCATGATGTATGCTATGCTTAGTATGATACATGATGTATATATATATGATACTTGTATGGGATGTTTGAGGTCAAAAACCTAAGCTACCTCCACCCTTAACTTTCCGCCAAAGGGCCCTATACTTGGGATTGGATTAATAAATACCATGCATGATAATGATCTTGTGTAGGATATGACATGCTTGTGTGATTCTTGATATGTTGATTGGAATGCATGCTAGCCAAATTACAACTTTCGGCCAAGAGAGAACTCTTGGACCCTAGCCTTGGTTGCTCCCATGAAATGCATGCTTTATACTATGCTAGTTATCAAGATTATGAATGTATACATATGTATAAAAATGAGCCCTATAGGGCATGGACGAAGAAGGCTTAGGGCCTAAAGAATGCTTCCCTAGAAGGTTGGGACTAAGAGCATACTTTATGAAAATGAAGAACATGATAACTATTTTATTTTGTAATGGCTTGTACTATAGACTCTTAAAGCGAGTCAAATGATTATGATACTAGGCTGAAGGACTTTTGAGAAGGCCTAGTAAACCCTAGTGGTTCGGGATTAGCTATCTCGTTCCTATTCAGGGGCGCGCGCAAAACATGAAGTACAAGCCGGGCCCTAATGATTATGCTATGTTCAAGTATTATGTTTTCAAAAGAACCTTCCTATGAAGTTAACATGCTTAGATGTTTAAACATGTTTAAATGCTTACCATGCTTGAATGTGATATGTTCTCTTACCTTTTCATGATATCCGGTTTTGTGAGTAGGACAGGGTCTTACTAAGCTATTGCTTATCGTTTAGTGTTTTCCCTTATGCTACAGATAAAGGACGCTAAGCCATGGAGGCTGCGGGAGAAGGGCAAGTGTGTGTGTGATAGTGCTGGTGGATAAAAAGGATCTTGCTCTTAGTTGCTTCAAGTTTTGGAACTTGTCATGTTAAACCCATGTTATGTTTGCTATGTTTGAAGATGAATAAAAATAATCATGCTTCCGCTACATGAACCTTGCATGCTAAAATGATACATATGCCCATGCATAGATTAGATAGAAAAATATGAATGCATGCGTGTAGTTGTAATGTACGAAAATTAAAGTAGCGCCGCCGAATCCCTAGGGGATTAAGGGCGGGCGTTACATAAGGACAAGCATGGAAAGAAGCTCCGGCCTAGGTATTGGACCAAGGAGCAACAAGAACAAGCGAGGGCTAATGAGAAGGTAATCAATATTTTGGTCAATATTTTTCCTACTAATATTTTGAGTAATATAGAGAATTATTAAAATGCATATGAGTTGTGGAATAAATTGGAAAAGTGTCATGAGAACTCTACACAAGCTCAAGGAATAGAGGAGCCCGAAGAAATAAGCTTAAGTGTCCAAAAAGATCAAAGGGAAGAAGAATTATCAACATCATCAAGTAAAGTGGAGGAATTGAGTGAAAAAGGAACCACCTCATCCGAAGAAGAAGTATCAACATCAAGGGTTGAGGGGGAGGAGAGACCCTCATCCACACAAGAGCAAGAAAAGGCTTCAGATTCAACCACAGTCAAGTTAAAAGAGCATATCATATGCTTTGGGTGCAATAAAGAGGGGCACTACAAGGATAAGTGCCCACTAGGTAAAAAGAAGGTAATTCCTAAGCCCAAATCCATTCAATTTAAATCTAATATGGGTTGTAGGAATGAGAAAGCTCAAAACAAAAGAAGGAGAATTCGATGCTTCACATGCGAGGAGCTCGGGCATTATTATACAAAATGTCCAAGAAGTGGAGAGCTCAAAAAGATGGAGCACCTTAGAAAATGGGAAAAAGAAGAAAGGAAAAGGTGCACTCATTAAGGGGGAGCACCAAGGGTAAGGGAGGTAATCTCTAATGCTACTCATGCTTCAAATTCTTCCATAAATGCTCAAAATGCTTGTACAAATGGTAGAATTAATAACAATTGCTTGCCCATGCATGTTTTTGGTTTTAAATATCATGATAGGAATAGAAACACTTTTGTGTGCCAAAACACCAAAAACTCTATGCTTCATGATAAATCTAGAAATTCGAGGGCTAAGGACCAAGGCATACACCCTAAGAGAAGGGGAAATATGCCTAGACAAATAAGTAGACCTTGAAATGATCAAATTAGGTCTAGTGATCCTAAGGTTAGGAAGTTAGAAAAGGAAAATCAAGTTTAAGAGCAAAACTTGATAAGTTAGAAAGAAACCTAGGTAGAGACATTCAAGGGTCAAAGAGATTGAACATGATATCAAAGGACCAAACACATAGGGATAATAGGTCGGGTCTAGGATACCACCCTAGGAGGGCTAATGTTGATAGAATGTCATATTCAAGGATGCCCTATAACTATAGTAGAGAAAAAGTCAAAAATGGCAAAGAAAAGCCATTTGAAGGAAAAGAAAAGAAATTGACCAAGAAAAAAGTCTATAGAGTCAAGAGAGTGATAGTGGAAGGTCAAGAGGCACCGGAGGAGCACCGGTGTGGTCTTGCCTTTGTAGATGAGTTGACTAGGGAGGTAACTAAGGCTAGGAGCTCAAGGGAGAGCTCTAAAAGCCAAAATGAGTTCCATGGTCAATGGATCTCAGGTGGTTTCCTCCTAGGAGATTGAGGAAGACTATAGGGTGTGCCAAGAGGGTTAAAAGGCTAAGGTTGGTCTTAATCCTAGAAAATTGGCACACTAAGGGGAGAATTATGGAATAAAAGGAAGAAATTGGGATTTAAATGGAGAAATTGGTTTTAATGTCTAACTACCATATAAATTGATGCTAAGAATGGATTAAGAATGAGTATGGGAAGGAGCATCAAGGTGAGGTCAAAGTTAGAACTTTTGGAAAGGTTTCATGATACATTTTAAAGAAACTTGGAGTTTGTACCAATCTTGGAATTCGGGAGAGTTTTGATTGAAATTATATTTTTCTCAAATAGACTTAGGATCCACAAATCCATCCATGAAATTTCATAACTTTTGGGAATTTGTGGAATTAGTTAGACATTTCCGAAGTTTGGATTGAAAATCTGAAATTCAGAATATCAAACACCAGTCGACTGGCTGGAGGCCAGTCGACTGGTAAAACCCACAGAATGTAATTACACTCTGGCCCAGTCGACTGCCCCAGGGGCAGTCGACTGGTACACGAGTTTTATAAAAGGAAAGGGCGCGCCGGGGGGAAGCCAAACTCTAGGGTTTTGGCGATTTCCCGACGATCATCACCTCTCCCAAGCTCCTCCTTCGACCTTAGGCCCTTTCAAGCCCTAAAATCAGTCTCTAAGCCCTCCTCTAACTCCGATCTATCTCTAGGGTTGGTAGAAAACCTCTCTTCTCAAGCCATTTTCTCAAAACCAACAACATGAAAAGATTAGCAAAGAGGTATAATGATTCAAGGTTTATTTCTCCATTTAAACTTTGTATTGATACTAATATGGTGTTTTGTGTATGTTTTCTTTGGTATTTTCTCTTTTGGGGGATTATCTTGGTATGCATGCATGTGTTTGGTATATTAGGGGTGTGTCTAAGAGGTCTAGGGGTGAAGGTTCATCCCGTCCAGGTCCACAAGCTCCAGAAGAGGCAATATTTAGGAGCTTAGAGTGTAAAAAGAGGTTTGAGGAGAATGAATTTGTTCCGTTGCATTGTCGGTACCTAAACAAACCCTATTTCCAAGAGAATGCAAAAATTATTGAGATGGTGACTCACTTTGGCATAGAATAATTGGTATACTGTCAACATGATGTTAACATTGATCTATGCAAGGAGTTCTATGCAAATTTGACTTGTATTGATTTAGAAAATGATATTTATAAATCAAGAGTGGCCGGCGTTACCATTCCCTTCACAACCATGATTTTAGCCAGTTTCTTAGAGTGTCGGGCTTCAAACAATGTCAATACCTATTTTCCCAATATTATTGAGCCGCTTGAGTTTCCAAATGTCACCATCGATCAGATTCATCTGCACTACTTTAGAAGACACAGGCATGAATCTGAGCGTACCTTTGATGCAAAGCCCATGAGTCCATTTAGCCATGTTCTATACAAGATTATTGTAGAATGTATCCTACCCATTGTTACTAAGGGGAGGGCATGGATTCGATTGCCTCACTTAGTAATGATGTATGCTCTTGAGAGATGGTTGGACATAGATGTGTCTTTGCATGTATTTGCCTGAATTTGTCACTTTTCCCAGATAATGGGAAAATCTATATGCCTTTCTACCATATGTTGACTGAGTTTTTCCAGTTACGATTCGATATTCGTGTCACCGGTGGTCAGGTCAGGCACCTGTCCAAGGACTATGACCAGATTGGCACATGCCAATTGTCCTTGGCAGGTATTGAGAGTAGGCAGGGGACCTTTGTTTGGAGGGAGCGCCCGGAGGCCGCTGACACAGATGAGGAGCCTGACGACCTGGTCACACGTGCAGAGTTCACCCAGCTTCGATCTGATGTCCACAGCCTTCAGGAGGAGGCTCACGTCATTCGTGAGGATATTCACGGACTTCGGCAGACGGAGCAGAGGCTTGAAACAAAAGTTGATAGGATTACCAGCCGCCAAGATGATATGTACGAGATGATGCAGCAGTGGCATCTCGCTTTTCAGGGTCCTCCTCCTTCTCCTCCTCCTCCTCCTCCTCCAGGCGGTGACGATCACATGTTCTTCTGACCAATGGATGCAGCTGTTGAGAGTGATTCTAGTGTTGAGAGTGTTCTGTTTTGATGTTTTATTATACCTCTCAAACACTTTATATTCTGATGTTTGTATTTATTTGGATGACTTCAGGGTTTTGGCCCTAGATACTCTCTTAGGTCAAATGTCATGGCTATGTCTATGTTTATTGCATGAAACAACTATGTATTACTCCATTTTGTAGATTTATGGCATGTGACTTGTTTCATTAGTTTTCTATTGGGTTATTGAAATTTTATCATGACTAGATGCTATTTTGAAAATTGCTTGAAAATCTCTAAGTGCTGCTGGATGATTCTTTTATGATCGTTATATATGTGTTCAAGATATGTTTGAAATTTTATATTGTTATATCATCTAATATGGTTTGATTGGGAGATCAAATAATGATGTTTTATATAAAAGGGATGATCATTTAGACTCAAAAGAAAAAGAGGGGGAGCTCTTGTCAAAATGGATACATTTATATGAAAAAGGGGAGGTTGGGAATCATTTTAAATGTCAAATGGAGTTGCTAGACAATGACAAATATAGGATACCATGATTAGAACTCTATGTTGATATAAAGTTGACTTTATTTGAGAAGTTTTGAGTTTGTACCAAAAGTCAAGCACGGTTGATGTTTTTCATGGATCAAATTTTTCTAGGGTAGGGAATACCTCAACAATTGTGCTTGCAAAGTTTCACATTTTTCCAGATTTTTTAGAATTTTTTATTCATTTCTGAATTTCGGCTGAAATTTTGAAACCTGCCGTATCAATCGACTGGTAGTGTGGGCAGAATGAGAGTTTGTGATTTCTGAGGGTTTTTTTTTCAGAAATCTGGTTAAGTTCTATTTGCACCAAGAGTAGGATTGCTTGGGGCAATCTTTTGATGGTGTCAAGGGGGAGAACTTGGGTGTTAAGTTAAGTTTGGGTTGAAACTTAACTTTGATACTATTAACTTTGGGGTTAGCAATAAGAATTGAAATTTGGGAGAAAGCATAGGTTAAGGGGAAGGTTGCCTCTTGTGTATTATGCTTTGATTTTTCAATTGCATCATTACTATATGTTTACCTAACTTAACATATTGTCACACATCAAAAAGGAGAAGATTGTTGGGGCAATCGACCCTGAGATGATCTGGAGGATCATGATATTTTGATGTGTGAGCAATATGGTTAAGTTAGGATTTGTGTTGTTATCATATGTGTACATGAGTGTGCAGGTGTACAGGTACACATGGACTTGGTTGATGTCTTCAGGTGAAGGATCACATGGAGGCAAGCTGGAGGTTTACGTGCGCATCCGAGGGACCGTTGGATAGCAGAGATGAGGAGCCGAGGGACGCAGACTTTGAGGTGTACGTGAAGGGTGGCATGGAGGCAAGCTGGAGGCTTGCGTGCACATCCGAGGGACGAGGGCCAAAGATGAAGAGGGCGTGAAGGCAACAGTCAAGACTGCTGGTGAAGAAGTCAACTGAGTTGTAAGGGTCTAAGTATCAGTGTGTGTACTCAGGGGCTAAGCCGGGAGGGTTTGAGTGCGGAGAGACTTGTACTCGGAAGTAAAACTCTAGGCTTAGATGTGTACCCAGGGGCAGTTGACTGGTGTTGACTGGAACAGCTTGGCAGATTCGAACGTTGAGCTGTAACGGTCGAATCTGAGTGGGACCAGTCGACTGCCCCAGGGGCAGTCGACTGGTAGCGACTGTTTTCATATTCGAGCCCTATTTAAAGCGGCTCGTTTCCTACTATCTTTCTTGACGAAACTTGCTTGGGTAAAGTAAGTTAGTAGTCTATTGTGATCAGAGAGCGTCCGAAGTGCTGTGGCGAGGTTTCTCCACCCACAAGGAGCGACAGATCTAGCCGGAGGTTATCCGGAGGTTGATCCACCGAAGGATTCTTGGATTAGTCACCCGTCTGGGGTGGATACCAAGTAAATCAGGTTGTTAGCATTGTATTCATATTTATTTTACATATTATTGTTTCCGCTGTGCAACTAACAACGTAGGTGAAGAGATTCAAAATGAAAAAGTGCTATTCACCCCCCTCTAGCACGCCAAAGACGATCCATCAAACACCACCAGGAGCATCAACATCCTCATCCTCATCGTCAGAGCCAAAAGACGCATGGTCACCCCGCCAAACCATCACTCTCTGCTGCCGCTCAATCCCTACTAAGGAGAGCTGCCGAGAACATATCTGATCATAGTCCTTGGACAACTGATGCTGCTAACCTCTAGTGACATCGAAACCTCTAAATGCAAAAATAATTATGCTGCTAACCGGTTTAAGTCGCGTTACGGTTTCAATTAATTTTCTCGTTTCAAGCAATTATGTAGTAATAGTTGAACCCGAATCGTCTCTCAAGGACCCAATATGATGCATGCACATCTTTGATTTATAGAAAATAGTAAACTACAGAAAAGATGAAAGCTAGCTAAACCAAACATGTTTTTGGGGCTTGAGGATAACAAAACAATTAAACTTAGCTATCACTTCCACCTAATAGCCTTACCTACTCGGATTTGAAGTATTAAGCTAACTAAATGTAGGGGACAACAAAGAAAACACTCACAACCAGGAAATTACAGCAATGATTCATCTAAAACTCCTAATTAGAAGGCAAGCAATTTCATACTCAAGCACATGTTTGATAGGAGCAATTAAACAAACACTTTGCATTCAAGTAGTAAAAGGTTGAGAACATGGAAAAATTCTGCAAAAAGGGACAGGCTGTAAATCTAGAAAACTAAGCTGTAAATTTCGGTTCTAAGCTGGAAATTTCAGTTCTAAACTGGAAATTAAGCAGAAATTCAAAATCAATTGAAAGGGAAATGCAGATTGCGTTCTACAGCAAGTAAACAGGAAAGAAACAAGCAAAAGAAGGCTGAAAATTATTGTCCGGTGGAGGAAAACTCTGCTCCGATGAAGCTGATCACTTCCCGGCCGGATTGGAAGATGGAATGGGTTGTGGAGTTGAGGAACCCAGCTTCTCCAAGCTGCTAGTCCGAGAGAAAACCCTTCATGGCTGCCTGATACCGAGAGCTCCCTCTTCCCCCCTTGGCTACGTGATCCCCTTTCCCCCTTGACCCGTAGCTTCCTTTTCTTTCCCTAGCTCTTCTCTCCACCCTTGATTTCCCTTGATGAGAGGCCAAGATTGCTTGCAAAAATTTTCATCAACTCAAGTGCCTAGATCCAAGTGGAGGGTTGTGATCAGATCACCTCCTTTGATGTACAAGCTCTTCTGATCGGTCACGGGACCGATCAAGCTTTCCCTGATCGGATTGGTAGGCATCTGATCGTTCTGGACAGCTGCTGATCGGTCTGAGTGACTGATCAATCACTTTCCTGATCGGATTGGTGACCGATCAGGACACCAACATAATGAAATTGAGCAGAGTCTGATATTGTTCTGCCAAGGGTTTTGTTTCTTTCCAATCAATAACATCTTAGACCCAACTAGCTCTTTGTTCAATCACCTTTATGGATCCATCTTAGCCCTTGATGTGCCCTTTTGATCCTTTGATGCACAAACTGTCCAAACATCAAGTATAATGAAGTATGAGTGTAACAATGTAGGAAAATTAATTAACCAATGAAAATGCACCATATTAATAATTATGCATCATTTAATAAACAAATACACACCTAGAGCCCCAAATTTCCCACTAATGGCACAAAAATTTATCCATCAAGTTGTTAATTATCACTCCCCCACACCTACTCTTTGCACGACTCGAGCAAAAAGAAAACCAAGTTTATTAACATAGGCAAGTTCACCTAGCATGGAGGAAATCACATAGTGGTAATTATTCAAGATCATCAAGCATTTTGGAACCAAGTCCACATCAATTCCAATCTCACACTAGCCAATTGGTAGTGGTAAGTTCATCCAAGTCAATAGATCAAGCATGAAACTCTCATATGACTATCCCTAACTCTCGAAACTCAATAAGTAGTGGAGTTCCCCTCAAGAATCATTATGCTTCTTCACTATCATAAGCTTGCTCACCCCCTGATTTTCACCAAAAAAATGCATTTGACACATACAATAAATGGAGCTTATTAATGGAGGAGATGAAACTGTAAGGAAAGTAAACAAGAAGAAAATTTCTGCCACTAAGTGAAGAATTCAGTGGAGCAAAGTAATAAGGAAGCATTAGATGATGAAACTCAATAAATTAGTTAGCTTGCATGTGAACTCATCTTATCACCCCCATTAAAGCAGATGCCTCTGATCTGGATGAAAAACAATGCTGAATTCAGTGCGCTTCTGTGCCAACCTCTGCTGATCGGTCTGGAGACCGATCAGACTTCTCCTGATCGGTCAAGAGACTAATCAGACTCTTCTTTCAATCGGTTAAGCAGACTTCTGATCGTTCTGGATGATCGGACTGGAATGCTTTTGATCGGACTGACTCTCTTCTGATCGGACTGGGCTGCTTCTGATCGGTCAGAGTGACCGATCAGAACCCTCCCTGATCGGATTGATTCGATCAGGACACCAACAGAATGAAATTTGCAGCATCTGAAACTGTCATCTGCCCGAATTTTCCTTCCCAATCAGTAGCTAATACTTAAGTTCAACCATCAACTTGTTCCCATCTTCACATGCAGAAAACTCATCCACTCCTGACAATCCACTTCATGCTTTTCTTTTCTTTTCTTTTTCTCTTTTTTTTTCTTCTCTTTTCTTCTTTTTTTTTCGAGTTTTGTTATGTTTTTTTTTCTTTTCTTTTTTTTTCATTCATTCTTTTTTTTTCGAATGCAAATGAAGATACTGCATAGTTCTTGGAGACTACCTTGCCTTTAGCTTTGAAGCTTTCCAATTCCTCATTCTAAGTCTAAATCACATCCAAGAGATCCATTTTGCTTCAACTATGCTGTTCCTGGAAGTCCTGGCTACTATCCTCAGATTGCTAACTTAGATTGTGTTGCAATGTCTTGTGATTCTTCTATTTCTGATGTTAATGGGATAGGTGAACAAATTTCGAGCACTTTCCCTTTTTCATTGAATAAGCAGATTCCAGGCAGTGTATCTGAAGTTATTTCTGTGGATTCTGTAGCTGGGGAACCTGCTTCTATACACACTAATTCACTCAAGTATGATGCATTTACAAAATCCTATAGCACTTCCACAATTCTCAATTCCTACAAATATGTAAAAGCTCTCTAAGTGACTATAATGTCTTCTGTTCTCACTCTAGTCCAATAAGTATTTCAAGTTGTAAGAGATGCTATGGAGAAAATGATTTGTCATCCAGATCATTGTCCATTGTCCATTGTCCAAAGTCATATCAAGGATCTTGAAGGATCTGCTCTACATCACTCATTGAGTTGCTCATTGATTGGAGAAAATAACATGCAAGAGGCTGTTGTTACTTCTGATGACAGTGAAGAGGAATCAAAAAGAGGCTTCATAAATGTCATAGTTGAGATATCCCTATGCAAACACTTGTTTTTTTTTCTTTTTCATTTTCCTTACTTTGCGCAATCTCCATAATCAACTAAAGTTGGAATTCGAACTTCGCAGCAGTGAAATGTAGAAAAATGCAGTAACATGTAGTAACTCCAACTTCACAGCTTCATTCTTTGAGTTGTTCACTGCCATCATGTCAAAATCGAACTAATTGCATCCAAGGTCAATTTCTTTTCCCCCACACCTAAGATTTTGTCCATCTCAAGCAACTAATTCATCAAGTTCTTCACCAACTAGAGGAAAGAAATAGAGCAGAAATAATAATAGGGGTGGATAATTGTGCAAATGAAAAGAAGACTAACAAAGATCATGATGAATAGCTCCACCATTCCATGTACCATATGCCCCTATGGTTCCAAAAAGGAAATGAGCAAGTTCTAAAGTTCCAAAGCATGAATGTTCATCACACATAAAATAATCTATGATAGGCCACAAGTGGTCCTCTCTAGGAACAATATTAATCATGCTCAATCCAATATTAGAATCCTTCACCAACCAACGACTAGATGCAAGTTGAGAACTAACTAAGTCATGATATCCATGACTCAATGATCTAAATATTTTTTTTTCACTTTATGATTCCTCCAATGCATAGAAAAACTTAAGAGAAGTGCTACTTGCAACTAACAAAGCAAATTGCGAGAAAATCAAAATGTATGTACAGAAAGGAAAAGCAAAGAACGAACTCCCCTCTAAGTCGGATAGATCGTATGGTACAAGTCCACACTCTCCATTCTTGTTCCCTCCATGCCCTCGTGGTAATGCTTCAATTGATGTCCATTCACCTTAAAGGGCGTGCCCGCCATGTCCTGTATCTCAATAACACCAAAGGGAAACACATTAGTAACAACAAAAGGACCTTCCACCTAGACCTCAACTTACCTGGATACCATTTGAGTCTAGATCTAAACAAAAGCACCTTCTCTCCCACATGAAACTCTTTCCTCAAAATGTTCTTATCGTGGAAAGCCTTGGTCTTTTCTTTGTAAATGCGTGAACTCTCATAGGCTTCCAATCTTAGTACCTCGAGCTCTTGTAGGTGCAACTTCCTTTCTTACCCAGATTTTTCTAGATCCATGTTGCAAGCTTTAACCGCCCAATAAGCCTTGTGTTCCACCTCCACCGGTAGATGGCAAGTCTTACCATAAATAATCCTGTAGGGAGACATCCCAATGGGTGTCTTGTAGGCAGTCCGGTAGGCCCATAATGCTTCATCAAGTCTCTTGCTCCAGTTCTTCCGGTCTAACCTTATAGTTTTCTCTAGGATAAGCTTAATCTCCCTATTTGATACTTCATCTTGTCCATTTGTTTGAGGATGATACGGGGTGGACACTTTATGGATCACTCCATACTTGCTCAAGAGCGCCTTCATGTGCCTATTGCAAAAGTGAGACCCTTGATCACTGATGATCGCCCTGGGTACCCCAAACCTGCAAAATAGGTGAGTCCTGACAAAATCCACAACAACAGATGAATCGTTAGTTCTAGTGGTGATTGCCTCCACCCATGTAGACATATAATCAACAGCCAACAAGATATAAATAAATCCATATGAAACAGGAAAAGGACCCATGAAATCGATACATCAAACATCGAAAATCTCGCAAAATATCATGAGTTGTTGAGGCATTTCGTTCCTATGTCCTAAATTCCCTACTCGCTGGTAGCGCTCACAAGTCTTATGGAAGTGATAAGAGTCTCTAAACAAGGTAGGCCAATATAACCCTGCATCCAAAACCTTCCTAGCTGTACGTTGAGGACCAAAATGCCCCCCACATGCAAGTGTATGACAAAATGAAAGTACTGACTGGAACTCACAATCAGGGATACATCTCCTAACTACCTGGTCACTGCAAAATTTCCAAAGGTAAGGGTCATCCCACACGTAATACTTGGAATCACTTGCTAATTTATCACGTTGAGCTTTAGAAAAATGTGTAGGAAAAACATGTGCAACCAAATAGTTGACGAGATCGGCATACCATGACACACTACCTTGCAGTTGTAGAAGATGCTCATGTGGAAATGCATCTGCAATGGGTGTAGGATCTGTCGCCCCCTCAATCCTGCTCAGGTGGTCAGCTACTAGGTTCTCCTTCCCGCTCCTATCGCGTATCTCAACGTCGAATTCTTGAAGCAGAAGCATCCATCGAATCAATCTTGGTTTCGAATCCGACTTCTTTAAGAGGTACCTATTAGCTGCATGATCAGAAAAAACAATCACATGTGAGCACAATAGATATGAACGAAACTTATCCAAAGCAAAAACAATGGCTAAAAGCTCCTTTTCAGTTGTTGTATAATTGGCTTGAGCAGAATCAAGTGTCCGGGATGCATAGCAAATGACATGCAACGCTCCTCCCACCCTCTGGCCAAGCACTACTCCCACGGTATGATCTGATGCATCACACATCAGCTTGAATGGTAAACTCCAGTCTGGGGGTCGGATAATAGGGGTCGATGTGAGAGCCGCCTTCAAGCGATCAAAGGCATCCCTACAGTGCTGATCAAAATGGAACTCCACGTCCTTCTGCAGCAAGGTCGAAAGAGGAAGGGCTATCCTGCTAAATCTCTAATGAATCGCCTGTAGAAACCTGCATGGCCAAGAAAAGAGCGAACGCACACGCATGCAGGATAAGGCAGAGATGTAATACAATCAATTTTTGTAGGATCTACTTCGATGCCCTTCCTAGAGACTATATGACCTGAAACTATGCCATGCTTAACCATGAAATGACATTTTTCATAATTAAGTATAAGGTTAGTCTCTATGCAACGATGCAAAACTCTAGACAAGCTATCCAAACATGCATCAAAAGATGATCCGTATACAGTAAAGTCATCCATAAATACCTCCATGCAATGCTCTAAAAGATCTGAAAAAAAATGCTTACCATGCATCGCTGGAAGGTACCTGGGGCATTGCATAATCCGAATGACATCCTCCTGTATGCAAAAGTCCCAAATGGGCAGGTGAAAGTCGTCTTATCCTGATCCTCTGGAGCAATATGAATATGAAACTATCCTGTAAAACCGTCCAAGAAGCAATAGTGTGATCTACTAGCAAGCCTCTCCAACATCTGGTCGATGAATGGTAAGGGGTAGTGATCCTTCCTCGTAGCCTGATTCAGCTTCCGGTAGTCTATACATACTCTCCATGAACTCTGGACTCTAGCAGGAATCAAAGCACTCTCACCCTCCACCACTGTGATACCAGACTTCTTAGAAACCACCTGCACTGGACTCACCCACTGACTGTCGGAGACAGGATATATAATGTCGGCCTATAGTAGCTTGGTTACCTCCTTCTTGACCACATCTAGAATAAGTGGGTTGAGTCTGCGCTGTGGTTGTCTCACCGGCCTTGTACCCTCCTCTAGGAAAATCTGGTGCATGCAAATGGATGAGCTAATCCCTGGTATATCTGCAATAGTCCACCCAATAGCCCTCTGATACATCTGTAGAAGATCTAGTAGCCTTTTCTCTTGACCTGGCTAAAGATACTGAGCAATGATAACTGGCAACTGCTCGTTCTCTCCTAGGTAGGCATACTTCAAGTGCTCAGGTAGCGGCTTCAGAGCAAGTTTTGGGGGTTGCAAAACTGATGGAAGCAATCTCTCAGGACCTGTCTCCAATGTAGACACCTCAGCGTCTTCCACTTGGATAGTGTCACAGAATAAAACTGATCCACCACTATCATCATCCACCTTATCTAAATCCTCTGTGTCGGCTATATCTGAATCCATGCCATTTGACTCCTCAGAATCTAGTGTATCCAACACGTCAATGCCCAGCAGCGAATGGTCCTCGACGGGATATCTTATCGCATCAAGGATGGAGAACTGAACCACTGTATCCCCAAACTCCATGGTAAGTATCCCTGCATGAACATCGATCTTGGTCCTTGCAGTCTTCAGGAATGGGCGCCCCAAAATCAATGGAGCTGAGCTTGAGGTTAGGTCCTTCTCCATATCTAAAATGTAAAAATCGGCTGGGAATATTAAATCTTTGACTTTCACCAATACGTCCTCTATGACTCCAGCCGGATGAGCAAAACTGCGGTTGGCCAACAGAATAACCATCCCAGTAGGCTGTAATGGTCCAATGCCTAGAGAGATGAACACTGACTTGGGCATGACATTGATGGAGGCTTCTAAGTCTAACATAGCATCCTCGAACATGCAGTCTCCAATCATGCACGGTACTATGAAAACCCCTGGGTCTTTGTATTTCTGAGGAATCGGCTAGATCATGGCTGAAACATTCTTTCCCATACTGACCAACTCTGTCCCTTTTAGCTTCTTCTTGTGAGTGCACAGATCTTTCAGAAACTTAGCATACTTGGGAATGTGCCTGACCACTCTGAGAAATGGGATATTCACCTCCACTTTGCTAAAAATGTCAATCAACTCCTGAAGCTCCTGTGTCTTGTCTGAATCAGCATTCTTCCTTGGACCAACTGCCCTCTGAGGGAAAGGTAACTGAATGGGTGGCTCTAGTAGTGGAAGTGACTCTGGCTCTACTCCTGTCTGAGACCTCGAAAGATCAACCTCTGGTACTGTCGGAATCTGTGGGGTAGAAGCCTCTTGTGTAACCCATCCACTCCTGAGTTGATAGCACTGACATTTCCCCTAGGGTTTGGAATAGACTGACAAGGTAGCTGACTCAATCCTTGAGCCTGCATTTGACTGATGGTGGATGATATATGTCCAATTTGTCGCTCTATGTTCTGAATGGAAGCATCAGTCCTACTCTGATACTGTTTATAGTCTCCCTGATGTTGCTGAAATTGAGCATTAAATTGCTGAAAATTCCTCTCATTTTGCTGCTGAAGTTGAGCGCTAAGCTGAGCACTAAACTGCTGAAAACTCCTCTCATTTTGTTGCTGAAAATGAGTGAAAAAGGGCTCCAAAGTGAGTGGAAACTCCGGTTTTTGTTGCTGAACCGGTGGAACTCTTGGCGGAGATGGACTACTATAAAATCCTGGTGGTCTCTGAACTGCAGGTGGCGCAACAGGAAGTGGTGGCTGATAAGGCTGCTGCTGATGTGATGTGTTCCCATACTTCAGATTAGGATGATCTCTCCAAGCTGGATTGTAAGTATTAGACATGGGATCATAGGACTGCTTGTATCCATAAGGCTGAGGTTGGAAAGGTTGAGGCTTGGACTGAAAAGCATTTGCTGCCGCCACTTGATTTGCAAGGTAAGATCCATCATCAACCTGCACTTGGGGGCATAAATCTGTAGGATGAGAGGTGCTACTGCAAAGTCCACAAACCCTCACTGCTTGGGCTACTTGAGCTGAAGGCTGCTGAGTAGTCTGATAAAGAGTCATCTGCCTAATGAGAGAAGTCAAATCCTGAAGATTAACCTTCACCTCTTGAGTTTCCATATTCTGTCCTGTGATCTCATGTACTCCTTTAGGCACCAACGGACGGCCCCCAAACTGTTGAGAATTTGCTGCCATAATAGAAATCAACTCTCTAGCTTCCTCAGGTGTCTTGTTCACTAAGGCCCCTCCACTAGCGGCGTCCACTATACTCCTATCCATGGAAAGAAGTCCCTCATAGAAGTACTGAATGAGTAGCTGCTCACTGATCTGATGGTGGGGACAGCTAGAACAAAGTTTCTTAAAGCGCTCCTAATACTCATACAGTGTCTCTCCAGAAACCTGCTAGATCCCACAGATACTCTTCCTAATGGCAGTAGTCCTTGAGGCTGGGAAGAATTTCTCCAAGAAAGCTTTCTTCATTTCGGCCCAAGAAGTAACTAGAGCATGTGGTAAGGTGTACCACCAGTCCTTTGCTCCATCCACAAGTGAAAATGGAAAAACTCTCAGGTTGATGTCATCTTCAACAATACCATGTGGCTTCATAGTGGAGCATACTGTGTGGAACTCCTGGAGATGTCTAGTGGGGTCCTCACCAGCTAAGCCATGAAACTTTGGAAGTAGATGGATGAGTCCGGACCGTAGCTCAAAATCAACCTCCAACTCAGGGTACTGGATGCACTGAAAAGCCATGTCTGGTGCTGCAAGCTCCCTCATGGTTTTATTGTTCGCCATCTGGACTTCTGACAAAGAGTTGCTACTGGTAGAAAGTCTAGAAATCTCTAGCTGAGCTCTCCTCTGTGCGTGGAAGGTTCTCTCTATCTCAGAATCAAAATCAGCTAAGCTAGAGTAGGAGGTCCTGGTCATGCACTGCACATCAAATGAAGAAAATTAGTGAGATGCAAGAACTTAATCAGAAAATTCAGAATTATTGCAAGACCTAAAAACAAACAAACATCATAGAAGAGTTCCCCGGCAACGGCGCCAAAATTGATAATCGGTTTAAGTCGCATTACAATTTCAATTAATTTTCTCGTTTCAAGCAATTATGTAGTAATAGTTGAACCCGAATCGTCTCTCAAGGACCCAATATGATGCATGCACATCTTTGATTTATAGAAAACAGTAAACTGCAGAAAAGCTGAAAGCTAGCTAAACCAAACATGTTTTTGGGGTTTGAGAATAACAAAACAATTAAACATAGCTATGACTTCCACCTAATAGCCTTACCTACTCGGATTTGAAGTATTAAGCTAACTAAATGTAGGGGACAACAAAGAAAACACTCACAACCAGGAAATTACAGCAAGGATTTATCTAAAACTCCTAACCAGAAGGCAAGCAATTTCATACTCAAGCACATGTTTGATAGGAGCAATTAAACAAATACCTTGCATTCAATTAGTAAAAGGTTGAGAACATGAAAAAATACTGCAAAAAGGGGCAGGCTGTAAATCTAGAAAACTAAGCTGTAAATTTCAGTTCTAAGCTGGAAATTTCGGTTCTAAACTGAAAATTAAGCAGAAATTCGAAATCAATTGAAAGGGAAATGCAGATTGCGTTCTACAGCAAGTAAACAAGAAAGTAACAAGCAAAAGAAGGCTGAAAATTGTTGTCCGGTGGAGGAAAACTCTGCTCCGATAAAGCCGATCACTTCCCAGCCGGATTGGAAGATGGAATGGGCTGTGGAGTTGAGGAACCCAGCTTCTCCAAGCTGCTAGTCTGAGAGAAAACCCTTCATGGCTGCCTGATACCGAGAGCTCCCTCTTCCCCCCTTGGCTGCATGATCCCCTTTCCCCCTTGACCCGTAGCTTCCTTTTCTTTCCCTAGCTCTTCTCTCTACCCTTGATTTCCCTTGATGAGAGGCTAAGATTGCTTACAGAAATTTTTATCAACTCAAGTGCCTAGATCCAAGTGGAGGGTTGTGATCAGATCACCTCCTTTGATGTACAAGCTCTTCTGATCGGTCACGGGACCGATCAGACTTTCCATGATCGGATTGGTAGGCATCTGATCATTCTGGACGGCTGCTGATCGGTCTGAGTGACCGATCAATCGCTTCCCTGATCAAATTGGTGACCGATCAAGGCACCAACATAATGAAATTGAGCAGAGTCTGATATTGTTCTGCCAAGGGTTTTGTTTCTTTCCAATCAATAGCATCTTAGACCCAACTAGCTCTTTGTTCAATCACCTTTATGGATCCATCTTAGCCCTTAATGTGCCCTTTTGATCCTTTGATGTACAAGCTGTCCAAACATCAAGTATAATGAAGTATGAGTGTAAAAATGTAGGAAAATTAATTAACCAATGAAAATGCACCATATTAACAATTCTGCATCATTTAATAAACAAATACACACTTAGAGCTCCAAATTTCCCACTAATGGTACACAAATTTATCCATCAAGTTGTTAATTATCACGCAACACCACCAGGAGCATCGACATCCTCATCCTCATCGTCAGAGCTAGAAGACGCATGGTCACCCCGCCAAACCATCACTCCCTGTTGCTGCTCAATCCCTGCTAAGGAGAGCTGCCGAGAACATATCTGATCATAGTCCTTGGACAACTGATGCTGCTGACCTCTAGTGACATCGAAGCCTCTAGATGCAAAAAATTCGATCAAAATATGACCAAATGGCATGTAAAGCTTCCTTTGGACGGGACCCGAAAAATGTACAATGGACATGAATATGTGAAGAGCAACGTCGATGTCAAGCCTCTGCTCTAAGGCATACATCATAACTAGATGAGATAATCGAATCTTGGACCTCCCCTTTGTGACAATAGGCAAAAGACAATAAAAAACAATGTTATAGAGAATGTTACTGACTGCGGACATGCGATTAGCATCAAAGATATGTTTAAGGGGAAGTCGAGGATTATTAAAATAATGCTTATGAATTTGGTCAATGGTCACATGAGAAAATGAACCCGTTAAAAGCTCAACAACGTTAGGAAAGCATGTGAATGAGCTCTCCGAAACCCGACATCTTAAAAAGGACCCTAACAATCTAGGTGTAAATGAAATGGTGACTCCCCCAATCATGAACTCAAATGTCAGACCATCAGAACTAATGCAAGAGAGGTTAGCATAGAACTCTTTATAAAGATCGATATTGATGTAATGCTGACAACCCACTAATTTATCTAACCCAAAATACATGATGATCTCAATGAGTTCAGGAGTGATCTCTTCAAAATAGGATCGATTTAGATACCGACAATTCATCAAGATGAAGTCGGCATTCTCAAATCTTAGCCGGCAGGCCTCGGAATGGAACCGAGGTGTCGTAGGATCAGTAGGAGGTTGTTGGGAAGTTCCCTCACCAACCCTATGTTTTTGCCTAGCTCTAAAATGCAAATGTCATATGCATGTACCAAGAGGACACGATCAAGAGGAAAATCAAGGTAAACATGAAAAATATGGAAGGTTAGTCACAAATCATAGTATAAATGAGAAAGACGAAGTGAACAACCTGTTACCTTCACTCCATTCGTTGTATGGAAGAAGATAGGCGAAATTGACTCAAGGAGGACTCCTCTTTGTCCTAGGTTTGGATCCGAAGGTGGAGAAAGGATAGGGAAGAGATTCTAAGAATTTTGAAACCCTTGGAGTGGCTGGAGAAGACAAAGGAGAGGAGAGGCGACAAGGGGTGGCGCTGAAACCCTAGGTTTGGCCGCCCCTGCGCGGGCGGTTCTTTTAAAGAGTCGCGACATCAGTCGACTGTGTTGGTGCAGAAAGCACCCAAGTCAAACCTGAGTTTTGATAATGGCAAAAAGGTTCAAAAGTTAAGTCTCATTTGTTATCTAACATGTTACTCAAGTGTGCAGGAAAAGTCCTAGCGAAGGACTGCTAGGCACTGGCGAAGGAATGCCAGGGTAAAAAGTCCTAGCGAAGGACTGCTAGGCACTGACGAAGGAATGCCAGGGAAAAAGTCCTAGCGAAGGACTGCTAGGCACTGGCGAAGGAATGCCAGGGTACTGAAGCCCTAGCAAAGGACTGCTAGGCACCAGGTGAAGGACAGCTTGGGACTGAAGACCTAGCGAAGGACTGCTAGGCACTAGGCGAAGGACAGCTTGGTAACCAAGACCTGGCGAAGGACCGCTAGGCAAAATTCCAACCGGAGGAGCCGGTTGGCATCAGGTACATTCTCCCGAGAGGAGTAGGTGAGGACGCGTTCCCCGTCGAGGGAACAGTAGGCGTCGGTTCGACCTAGGGTTCCATTTTGGAGACCCAAAGTCAGAACCAAGCAGCTAAGGCTGTATAAACTAACATCTTATTGTTTTATGTTGTTTTGGACTAACCCTGGATGCAGGACCGAAAGAACGAGTGTCTGCAGCTCAGAGAACCTCAAAGGAGTGAGGCAAAGGCTGAGTAGGGCGCCCGGAGTGTCCCGGGCGCCCCAATGGTGAACACAAACAATTGAAGCAAAGGAACTGCATCTGCAGCTCATGGGCAGGGCGCCCCCGTGCTCCCGGGCGCCCCCGCTGCTCCCGGGCGCCCCGGATGGTCCGGGCGCCCCCAGGTGAAGCTAACGAAGCAGATCCCATCGAAGCCAACGGATAAGAAGAGACCCGGTCAACCCGGGGGCCCCCAGCGTTACGGGCGCCCCCGTCAAAGCCTGATCCTGAGTTTTAAGCGATCATAGCTGACCGAGACGGAAGCGGATCGGCTGACACGTGGGGGGGCGCCCCCGACGTCCCGGGCGCCCCCAGGGGCTATAAATAGGCCCTCGACCCCAAGGCTTCGAAAAACAATTCATTCAACGCAATCACGCTCTTCTGCTCCCGCGCTCTGCTCCGGAAACCTCCCGACTCGAGACTCAAGCGCCGACGACGTCCCGTTGCTCCAAAAATTCAATCTACATCGTGTTGGATCGAGAAAACCGATAGAGGGGGGGGGGGTGAATATCGGAAATCATTCGGACTTTCGTAAAGAGCACGTACGCAGCAGAAATAAAGACAAAAATAATCGCAGCACAAAGACACAATCGATTTACTTGGTTCGGAGCCTGTGTCGACTCCTACTCCAAGGCCCACGGTCGTTGACCGTTTACTTTAGGCAATTCTATATAAGCGCAAAATCAGTTTACAAGAATAGATTTACAAGTATAGCACTATAAAAATAAAGAACTCTTCTTTTACCGACGTCCGGTTGTAGGTTGACTTTCCGGAGTAGCAGGACGTCGTCGGCTCGAGTTGGGTAGTTTCTGGAGCAAGGTGTGAGCACAGAAGAGCGTGGAAGCGTTGAGCGAGTTGTTGTTTTGAAGCCTTGGTCGAAGGCCCTTTATATAGGGCCTGGGGGCACCCGGGATGTCGGGGGCGCCCCCCACGTGGCCTCTGATCCGCAGAGCTCTCGGTCGCGTCTGATCCTCTGGATCCGCTTTGACCGGGGCGCCCGGAGCGCTCGGGGCGCCCGGATTGACCGGGTCAAACCTTATCTTCTGGCTTCGAAGGCTTTTGGTTCGAGGTATGCGCATGGGGGCGCCCGGGAGCAGCGGGGGCGCCCGGGAGTACGGGGGCGCCCCGCCCAGCAGCTGTTCGAACCCTCTTTGCTTTGATTTGTTTTGTATGAACCTTGGGGGCGCCCGGGACACTCCGGGCGCCCTACTCAGCCTTGCCTCTCTCCTTTGAGGCTTTCTGAGCTGCAGACACACATTCCTTCGGTCCTGCATCCAGAGTTAGTCCAAAACACAATAATAATAATTTATTAGATTTATACAGCCTTAGCTGTCTTGGTTCTGACTTTGGTCTCCAAAATGGAGCCCTAGGTCAAACCGACGCCTACTGTTCTCTCGACGGGGAACGCGTCCTCACCTACTCCTCTCGGGAGAAATTACCTGATGCCAACCATTCCTCTGGTTGGACTTTTGCCTGACGGTCCTTTGTCAGGTCTTGGATGCCGAGCTACCCTTCGCCCGGTGCCTAGCATTCCTTCGCTAGGGCTTTAGTCCCAGGCTGTCCTTCGCCTGGAGACTAGCAGTCCTTCGCTAGGGCTTTGAATACTGGCAGTCCTTCGCCAGTTACCTAGCAGTCCTTCGCTAGGGTTTTGGATACTGGCAGTCCTTCGCCAGTTGCCTAGCAGTCCTTCGCTAGGGCTTGGCTGCTGGCAGTCCTTCGCCAGTTGCCTAGCAGTCCTTCGCTAGGGCTTGGATGCTGGCAGTCCTTCGCCAGTTGCCTAGCAGTCCTTCGCTAGGGCTTGGATACTGGTAGTCCTTCGCCAGGTGCCTAGCAGTCCTTCGCTAGGGCTTGGATACTAGCAGTCCTTCGCCAGGTGCCTAGCAGTCCTTCGCTAGGGCTTTTTCTGCACACTTGAGTAACAATGTTAGATCACAAATAAACTTAACTTTGAATCCTTTGCCAATATCAAAACCAGGTTCGATATGGTGCTTCCTGCACCAACACATCGGACGTCGGTAAAAGAAGAGTTACTTTTAAGTTTACTATACTGCTTTTGTAATATCTCTCTGTAAACGTTTTACGGACTTATAAAATTGCCCGCAGAAAACGGTCAACGACCGTGGGCCTTGGAGTAGGAGTCGACCTAGGCTCCGAACCAAGTAAAACTATCTGTGTTCGCGATTGATTTTATTCCGCTGCGTACTTGCTCTAGTTTTCATCCGAAAAGCGTTTAACGATATTCACCCCCCCTCTATCGTTTCTCTCGATCCAACAGACTGGTCCATGAATCAGTCGACCGATGAAGGGAAGAGAATTATCAGTTGAGTGAAAAAGGACCAGTCGACTGATACATCGAAGACCCTAGTTTCTGTAAGTATCCTGGGTTGGTTTTGATGTGATCAACAAATTTAAGTTAGGTCCTGGTGTCTTTAATCCCTGTGTCTAAGTGTACAAGAACTTAGGAGCGCAGGAAGTTAAGTGGAAGACGCAACGGTCAAGAAGGATGGCACAAAAAGGGAGCGGATGGGCTCGGTGCATCTGAGGGACGTGGAGCTCTATGGAAGAGTACGCCGGTGGAGCGAGAAGGGCGCGCACGGTGTCCGAGGGACGAGAAGCCGGGAGGAAGGACGCTCGAGGGGCGAAAGGCCGGAATCAGGTTCAGGTGAGCCTAACTCTGGTTAGTCATAAATCACCCAAGAAGGTGAAGAAAGTCAAGCCGGAGACTAGTCAGCATCGGCTAACCAAGCTTACTGTTGGGCACCCGTAAGCTCACGGGCGCCTGGGAGTTCAGGCGCCTGACCACTAGGCGCCCGAGCACTCAGGCGCCTGTGTGTTATCAGGCACCCTTTGGATAAAGCTTCGGGCCACGTGTCAGGCACCCAAGACCTCTCAGGCACCCTGTAACCATCATGTCAGCAAATGGATAGATTTCACCGGGGCTATAAATAAACCCCTGAAGCTCAGTTTCAACATCTAACACATTCCAAGCAATAGCAAACTAGTTCATTGTATTGTTTTCTTCTTTTTTCTAAGTTTTCCACGTGTAAGAGGCTTCTCCGCCCAAAGGAGATATATTCAGGAGAATCGAGCTATATTCATCCTTTGATTAGCAACCTCCTCGGTTGCAAACCAAGTAAATCCTATTGCCTCTTTCTTTCAGTTTGCTTTATTTGTTTTATGTTTATTATTTCTGCTTGGACTAACAAATATCTTAATCAAAATTAGACTAAAGATTTATTTTCTTTTTTACTGGCAATTCACCCCCCTCATGCCGACCCTCGATCCAACAAGTGGTATCAGAGCCATGCCGCTCCAGAAGGACTAACCATCGTCTGAAGCAACTTCAAAATGGTCGGACCAGTCATCAAAATGGTCCAAGGTGGAGTTTGCGAGCTGAAAACGTAAAATGTAGGTTTTTTTCAAAAATGATTTTGAATTAATTTTGATAATGAAAAATAGTTTTGTAGCACCAAAGGACACCGATAATAAACCAAAGGACGAAAGCCTGTGGACTAAGAAGGAATAGGCTGACTTCGTGGCAAACGAAAAAGCAGAATATCATTGTTGGGGTTGCAAGGTTGCAAACATAGTCCCACATCGAAAACACGTAGGAAAGATCATAGACTTATAAGGAAAAAAAGATATCTCCATTGGAATGAGGCCTTTTGGGAGAGCCTAAGAGCAAAATCATGAGGGCTTAGGCCCAAAGTGGACAATATCATACCATTATGGAGATATCTAAATTCTTTTCGATCCTAACAATTGGTATTAGAGCTAGGTCGTTCTTCACTGGATTAACCACCGGAAGAAGCACGAGCTAGAGCCATGATCCAGATTTAACCATGTGGGTTCAGCCTTGAATAAAGGATGTGTGAGCTCCCGTGTCTTGATCAAGAGGACCAGACACAAGGCAGAGAAGTCCTAGTTGTGGCTAGGCGGTGAAGTCCTAGTAGGTCGGGTGGACCGAGGGGCAGAAAGTCCTGGTGGGTAGAGGATCGGATATCAAACGGAAAGGGTTTTCGCTTGAGGGGGGGTTGTGGTCCTTTGTTTGAGGGAGGGGATTGTTGGGGTTGCAAGGTTGCAAACATAGTCCCACATCGAAAACACATGGGAAAGATCATAGGCTTATAAGGAAAAAAAGATATTTCCATTGGCATGAGGCCTTTTGGGAGAGCTCAAGAGCAAAACCATGAGGGCTTAGGCCTAAAGTGGATAATATCATACCATTGTGGAGATATCTAAATTTATTTCGGTCCTAACAATCATCTGTTGACCGTACTTCCTGCACAAGAAGTCAACCGAATTGGTAACTACCAATCGACGAAGGAACTTTTGGAGAAGTTCCTTGAACTCTATGAAGGTACCTCCGAAGCCAAATTGGCAAAAAGAGATATGCTTCGGAATTAGCTCAGCAATCTTCGACTAGAAGAAGGAGAGTCAGTTGCATAACTTCACGCTAAGATTAAGGAGCTGATGACAAAACTCAACAATCTCGGAGAAACAGTAAGCAATCGAGATGCGCAAAGGTACGCATTGAACGTCTTCCCGAGGACCTCGAACTGAAGTTCAATTATCGACGCCTACTACATTTCTAAGGACCTTAAGGTAAGTGCCTTAGAAGTACTTTTTTCAACTCTCGAACTTCATGAATTCAGATGTGTAGGAGTAAGGAAAATGGACAACATTACCCTAGGCACGAGAAGGATCCAACATGAAGAGGATTCTTCAGAAAGTGGTGAAAACGCAACATACATGGTAAGAAAATTGTCCAAATACTTTAAGACTAAAAAATTTAATAAGTTGCAGGATAAGAAGCAAAGGAAGATCCGAAGTTACAACTGCAATGAAGAAGGACACATGAAGGAAAACTACCACAAAGGGAAAAATAAAGGAAAAGGGGCACCCAAGAAAAAGGTACACAACCTAAAGGCGACGTGGGACGAGTCTTCATCGGAAGACTCAGATCTCGAGGAACACTCTGGACTTACCCTGATGGCGTCATACCAGGAAGATGAGAGCATCGATGAAGGGGGAGTCACCTCAAAGGACAACAACAACGAAGGGGGAGCTTCGAGCTTCAAAAGTGACATGGTAAGTGAGGTATGTTTTCTACCTCCTGATCAACTTTACTCTGGAATAAAAGTCATGTTAAAATTTATCTACAAAGTAAAATATAAAAATAAAGATTTAAAAAAATAATTATCTTTTTCCTGCCCAATAGAAATATTTGATAAATTAAAACTTGAAAAAGAAAATTTGAAAATTCAAATTGATAATTTGAAAAATAATTATACATGTTCAAGATGCTTACAAAATTCAAAAATTAAATATTATGGAAAACTCAATTGGTATTTTTGGTATCACAGGGGTCAAATTACAAAAATACTCATATCTTATGTTCCATTCAAGTTTTTAATAAAACCTGTTAGTGAAAATTTATATTGGATTCCAAAAAATATTTTAAACTGTTGATTTTTTTTGCACTATCTTATGTTTTTTTTAACTACTTCTGAAAAATTAGTTTAAAGTTTTTTAGTGTTCTATCAAGTCATGAAAAAATAAATGTTAGAAAAATTTTGATTTTTTTCACTTAACTATTTCGGTTTTTTTGAGGTGATCAAAGGGGGAGAAATAGTGTTAAGTTAGGTAGACTCTAAATTTCATTTTTTTTTAGAACTTACACTGTTATATATGTATATGTTTTTACATGTTTTTTATTATTTGTTTACCCTAAATTAACTCGGGTTGATGCACATCAAAAAGGGGGAGATTGTAAGTATCCCTGGTTGGTTTTAATGTGATCAACCGATTTAAGTTAGATCCTAGTGTGTTTAATCCTTGTGTCTAAGTGTACAGGAACTTTGAAGAGCAGGAAGTCGAGCAGAAGACGCAGCGGTCGACAAGGATGTCACGGAAAGGGAGCCGACGTGCTCGGTGCATCCGAGGGATGCGGAGCTCTGCGGAAGAGTATGCTGGTAGAGCGAGAAGGACGTGCGCGGTGTCTGAGGGATGAGAAGCCGAGAGGAAGGACGCTCGAGGGGTGAAAGGTCGGAATCGAGTTCGGGTGAGCCTAACTCCGGTTAGCCAGAAATCACCCAAGAAGGCGAAGCAAGTCAAGTTGGAGACTGGTCAGCATCGGCTAACCAAGCTTACGGAAGCTTACTGCTGGGCGTCCGTAAGCTCACGGGCGCCTGGGAGTTCAGGCACCTGACCATTGGCGCTCGAGCACTTAGGCGCCTGTGTGTTATCAGGCGCTCAAGAAGGCTATTTGTAGTTGTTTGCGACCGTTGCCTTTGGATAAAGCTTCGGGCCACGTGTCAGGCGCCCAAGACCTCTCAGGCGCCCTATAACTGCCATGTCAGCAAACGAATAGATTTAACCGGGGCTATAAATAGAACCTTAAAGCTCAGTTTCAACATCCAACACATTTCAAGAAATAGCAAACTAGTTCATTATATTGTTTTCTTCTTTTTTTCTGAGTGATGGGGTTGAATAGCCCGTGGTAGACACGTGGGATGAAAAAGCTACATGGCAAAACACGACGAGTCTGAGCGACTCCCCTTTCAGAGCTCTCTGGACACTCTCAGAAAGATGAGCCTCCAGGCCCCCCTCGGGAAACACGCCCTGGAAGATTAGATCAGAAAATCCCTCCCGGGATCACCGCGGGAAGTTGGGTCCCGAGATCACCTCGGGGAAGTAGAGCGCCCGCGATCGCCCGGGCTAGAAGGTCCTGAGCTACCTTCGACCTTAAGTAACAGTCCCCTTCCATCGCGGATCTACGGATAAGCATCCCTACTATCGCGGAGATATCATGATCCTTAAATGTCGCAACGGGTCGAAACACGTAATGACGGAATAGACCGTTTCAAAGGCTATCCAGTAACCGCCGAAGGGGGGGACGTGACATAGATCATGGGGATGCGCCAAGGCAGCCGCCATAGGTATAAAAGGTAGACCAACCCCTCCTGTAAGGGAGTTATGCATTCTCTGCTACTCATACATTTTCCTGCTTACTACTTCTCCTCTCCATCGAGGCACTGACTTGAGTGTCGGAGTGGGTTCCGTCGGACAACCTCCGGCGTGTTTCCCTAACGCTCGTGTTGATCTCGCAGGGCGCAGTGTTCCTCCCCTCCCGTCAGCATCCGCGTGGGCTGAACCTCGGTGACTGGCCATCGACGTAGATTCCTTCCGGAACAAATTTGACGCCGTCTGTGGGAAACCAGTAAAGCACCAGAAGGAGCACCGATGGTAGGGCCGGAGAGACAAGCCATTGTCCTAATGAGGGAAGAACTGGACCGCTTGGTGGCCAACACCATCAAAGAAGCGCTAGAGCAGCACTAAGTCGAACAAGCTGCCTCGCAGCAAGGGGCTCCTGCGCCAGAGGAGATCCCTAGAGTCTCCATCTCGCATTCGCGGAGATCCGTCACACCAATGGGACGACGGGACGAAGCAACCCCAGGTCCCCGAAGAGACTCTCCTGGAGATATCGAGAAGGCCAACTCGGTAGCCTCCAGCGCACAGAGGCACGAAGGACAAGGGAAAAGGGAGGAACTAAGACCTCCCATAAGGTTTCCTCTACTCCTTTCTCATCTGAGATTGTGGAAGACCCCATGCCGAAGCAATTCCGTGGGCCTGGGGTCGTCGATTATGACGGGAAGAAGGATCCGGAAGATCACGTCTGCAAGTTTGAGAACGCGACACTTTTGCACCAGTATATTGATGATGTAAAGTGCTTGGTGTTCCTAAACACCCTGTCTGGAGCAGCTCAACGATGGTTCCAGAAACTGCCACAAGGTTCTATCAACTCCTTTGCGGAGTTTAGAACCGCCTTCCTCCACCACTTTGCCAATAGCCGTCGCTATCAAAAGACGGCGCTCAATTTGTTCGCCCTCAAGCAGAAGCCGAAAGAGCCGCTCAAGGAGTACATCCAGCAGTTCAACAGGGTGGCACAAGACGTGCCCAGTGCAACGTCAAAAATTCTCATCAGTGCCTGCACCCAAGGGCTCACGGAAGGGGATTTCTTCCAATCCCTGGTGAAGAAGCCCCCCGCAAGTTTCAATGACCTGCTGGGGTGTTCTGTCAAGCACGTTAACGTGGAGGAGGTATAGTACGCTCGTCGCAAGGAACCAGCCGGAGTCCTCCCTCCAGCTGTTCCCCAATCTGAAAGGAGGGAGCCCCCAGCTCCAACACGAGGAAAAGACCTTCACCTTGGGAAGGACCAGTGGGCTGGTAGGCGAAGGCTGGTTGAGACGATGGATACCGAGCAGCCAGAGCCATTGCCAATGTATTGCGGTTTTCATGGCAGCACAACACACTCCACTGAGGAGTATCACGCCTTGAAGAAGAAATTCAGTGAGGAGGCAAACACCAAACCTTGGAGAAAGTGAAATAAAACGGGGTATCGCCGGAGGTCTCCATGTCGCAGCCTTTCTCCTCGGCGGCAGCAGGCCGGGGAGAACGAGACCTGACATCGCTCTCGGTCACGGTCGTGAGGAAGGAGTCAGGGGCCTGCACCCCGAAGATCTCTCTCCTCAGAAAGAGATCCCTAGAAGGGCAAGGCCCCTATGCGTGGCCCGCCCTCTGGACATGTTGGAGTAATCTCCGGGGGACCCACCGGAGGAGATTCCCACCGGGCAAGAAAGTCTCATACCCGGCGACTGGAAAACTACTCCATTGGGATGAGCCAGAGTTAGGAGCACAACCCTATAATTTCTTTCGGTCCAGCAGACCTGGAGGAGGTGGAAGCTCCCCATGAAGATGTCATAGTAATCCTAGCCCGCATTGCCAACTACAAGGCTAAGCCCATCTTCGTGGACACAGGAAGTTCCGTGAACATCCTGTACAAGGCGGCTCTGGACCAGACGTAGATCGACGAGGATGAGCTACTCCCGGTCTCAACCCCACTGTTCGGCTTTACGGGGTATCGAGTATAGCGGTAGGGTAAATCACCCTATCGCTCTCATTGGGTAGCGACGTGCTGGAGAGGACTAGGAGGACGCCTTTCTTGATTGTGGGCGCTCCCTCCTCCTACAATGCCATCTTGGGCCACCCCGCGCTCAGTGTCTTCTAGGCGGTGGTCTCTGTTTACCACCAGAAGATAAAATTCCTCGTGGGCGACCGAGTTGTTGAAGTCAAAGGGGACCAGCTGGTGTCTCGGCGGTGCTATAGCGGGGAAGTCAGGTCAAAGTCCCAGAAGAACCCAAGGGCTACAGAAGGCTAGCTGGAGGAGGTGGCCATGCACAGGGGGAGAAGGACAAAAGGCTCGAGAGGCCCGGGCAGACCCGCGACGGTTGGTATGCCTCCGCCGCAGCTAGGAACCCGCGACTCTTTATGGGTCCATTCAAGAGATTGCGTGGGTTGTGGAGCCGACGGTTCGGAGGCCACCAATACTCTCCGAAAGAGGAGAGTCAACGGGGGCCCCATAGGGGAATAAATGCAAGCCTAGTATTTGGGCTTGCATGGTTATCTTGGAAGATCTGTACCCAGGATTAAACCCGAAACACCTCGATCTCGCTACTCTCTGAGCCCTTGGCATGAAGACAAATGGACACACAAGCATGTACGAGAAAGTAAGGAAAAGAAATGTTGTCTTTTTAATCAAAGTGGGTACAGCAAGGCCAAGCCCCTTGGTGAACATATAATCCTATAACTCTCGGGAGGGAGTTCCCTCCAAACTTGACCGACACTCATAAACTCGGGTCTGTATCTGGAGGTAGAAATTGGGCCTTCTTCAACTGGTCAATGGCCCCATGGAAGCCTTGCTTCAAGCGCTTCATTACCTGGTCGGCGATGATCGCACCAAATTCATCCTATTCCAGGAACTTGGCCTTGAAGTCCACCTCGACCTCTCTATTGCTTGAAGTATCAGCCGTCCGAAGGTCGCACAGCTCAGCCTCGGCAGCCTCTTTGGCGCGCTTCAGCTGCTCCATTTCAGCGGACATTCTATCTTGCTCTGCCAAGGCCTCCCTGAGTCTGTCTGACGCGACCCATACCTCCGATCGAGCCTGGGCTAGGTCATCCTCGAAGATAGCCAGGCGGTCAGTCGCCATCATGAGATCGGACTCCTTCTGGCTGCGATGCTGCACTTGATGCTGAACGCGCGCGTTCAACCTCTCGGTCGAGGCCCTATAAGCCTGATGTCGTCCGACAACTTTTTTTCTCTCATCTGAAGTTGATCGCGCTCCTGCATCCCCTGGAGCAGGTCCTTGGTAAGGGCCACTGCCTGCTCGGAGACCAACCGTTCCCGGTGTTGGGAACCATATAGGGTGGACTCCTTGTCCATCAGGGCATTCAGCTGATGCTCCACCTTTGCCCGTAGAGCTCGCCTGACCCCCCGTTTGCATAAGATCCGCCCGGTGCTCGTGGTCAGTTGCGACCTCTGCTCTTAGGGCCCGACAGAGCAGGGTTTCATCTGGGGCCAGGCATACAAGCCACGACCGGCTATCAGATAGTCTTCAGCCGCCTGTCATCACACCCGGAGATTATAGAACATACAAAGAAAACACCCTATGTAACAGTAACCTGTACCTTCAGAAGGGTCTCATGGAGAGTGGTTAGAGGTCCAGCAGAGACTCGTACGACTGCTCCTTCGTGGGACCTTGAGGTATCGGCCCGACCCTCAGAAGGCAACGCGCCCCTACCAGGGGGGAGTATTTGGACAGCAGGAGCTCCAGGGGGCAGTGTAGAGGGGTCGGAATCATCCTCCTCAGTGCTGAAAGTCCCCTCGGATAAGAGCCCCTCGGCAGGGACCTCCTTCAAATGTACTGGGGGGAAAGATTGCATGGAAGCTTCCAATGTTGCATCCAACCTCTTTTGAAGGCGGTCGAGTTTCATCCGGTATTGGGTGCACAATACCTCCTTACCCATAGGAGCCTCGACCGAGTCAATTAAGGGAGAGCCGGGGGCCGGGATGCCCGCTTCCGGAACAGCAACGGCGGAACCGGGGGGATACAAGGATAGATGCCCCACCTTCAGAAGGAGAAACAACCTCCTTAGGGACAGGGGGAAGAGGGCTGGGGCCACCGGAGCGCAACCTTTTCCATCTGGGACCTGAGCCCTCCGGAACCCGTCTTTTCTGCCGACCAGCGAATTGGACTTGGGAGGGGACAGTAGGGGGGAGGACCCCTCGTTGACCTCCTCCGGACAAACAGCAGCCGAGGGAGAGCCACCACCTAAAGGAAGATCCACTTGAGGGTCAACCGACGGGTCGGAAAACCCTTGGTTCACGACAGGCGGGGATGCAACAGTAGCCTCTGCCCTCCCGGGCGAAGCAGGCCCGCAGGACGGTTCAGTGGTCCCCTCCGAGGACTCGGCTGTTGGGAACGAGATGGCTATAGAGGGGGGGTGAATATAGACAATCACTTCCCTTCTAGACTTATCACGATTTCTGCAACTCAAATATCAGTAGCACAGCGGAAAGAGTAGAAAACAGAGTATGCAGAAAAACAAAACGAAAGCAAAACAAACACAACTAGCAAGATCGCTAACAAGGAGGGTTTACAAGGTTCGGGGATAACTTGCCCCTACTCCTTGGCGTGCCCTTGAGGTGGGCGATCCCTTGATCGTCGGCAGATCAAGCCCCGGTTAACACCGGATATGAAGCAACCTCCTTCTCGGTGGAGAAACCTCTCCACAGCGTGTTTCAAACAATGATATATAATAAGCACAATGAAACAACAACAAGAAGGATCTTACTCAAACACTTAGAGAGGACAAAACACAGCAAGCTTCACTGAGCTCCACCCAGTGGCGATCTCACGCAGACCCCTGTCTGCTTCGTGTTTTCCCACTGTCGGACTCCAAGCTTCTTGTTTTCTCCTTCAAGCGCTCAAGTATGATGATTGCTCCTTAATAGCTTGCTTAGAATTGTTGAAGAACTCAAGAACAGCAAGCTTGTAACAATGGAACTCAAGAGCACGAAAAGCTTGAAGAACTAATTAACTCGTTACTCTCGCGTTCCTTTTTGTTTCTCCGCCAAGCGACAGGTGACAACATCTCTGTAGCTCCCAGCTACTCATCTGCCAACGCCAGCCTCTACTGAGCTATCTCTGGACTCACTGAGCTCCCCTCAGTCAAGCTCCAGTCTTAGCTCCAGTCCGCAGCTCGCCGTTGCAACCTGAGATGAGAAAGAGACAAACCTGCTCCAAGGAAAGCACTCTTTGACTTCTCCTTGAGTGTTTGAATCCTCCCCTGTCACCTGAAACTCAATCAGAGCATTAGAGCAGTAAATCAAGCAGCATATCAAATCTCAGGAACATACATCAGCAAATCGGATACGATCAGACGCTCTGACCACGTCTGACAGTGAAATTTGAATTAAAGTGATCGGTCACCAGACCGATCCAGGGTGTGTGGATCGATCACCAGACCGATCCACTGCTTCGCTGAGATTCCCAGCTCTTGCAGCTATACACACCTGATCGGTCACCAGACCGATCAGAATGGATCCTGATCGGTCACCCAGATCGATCAGGCAAGATGAACAGTTACTTTTTAATCAAATCCAAGATCCCTGATGGGTCCCCGGACCGATCCAAGACTTTGATCAGCAAGGGAACTCACTCACCGTTTGCTCCCTGATCGGTCACCAGACCGATCAGAAGCAAGACAGCAAGGAAGCAGCCTGCTCCCTGATCGGTCATCAGTCCGATCAGGAGCCACACAGTAGATTCCCAATCTCACTGTGCGCTCCCTGATCGGTCACCAGTCCGATCAGACATAGCTGGATCGGTCACCAGACCGATCCACTAAGGAGCAGCTTGCCAATGTCCCTGATCGGTCACCAGACCGATCCAGTGACTCAACCCTAGCCCTCCAAGCTAGGAATTCATCCACCTTAGCCCTCCAAGCTAAGGATTTTTCCATCTAACTCTCCAAGTTGGGAATTTGCACCTAACCCTCCAAGTTAGGACTTTTCACCTAGCCCTCCAAGCTAGGACTTTTCACCTAGCCCTCCAAGCTAGGACTTTTCACCCAACTCTTCTGAGTTAGAACATCATCCAACCTAGCCCTCCAAGCTAGGCACCTGACCCTCCAAGCCAGGACTTTTTCACCTAATTCTCCAGGATGGGAATTTGCACCTAACCCTCCAGGTTAGGACTTTTCACCTAGCCCTCCAAGCTAGGACTTTTCACCCAACCCTTCCGAATTAGGACTTTTCCAACACCTAGCCTCCCAGACTAGGACTTTCAACACCTAACCCTCCAGGTTAGGATTTTCCAACACCTAGCCCTCCAAGCTAGGATTTCCACACCTAACCTCCCAGGTTAGGATTTTCCATATCATGCCTAATCCTCGATCAGGACTTAATCATAATCATCATAATCATCACACCTAACCTCCCAGGTTAGGATTTTCCATATCATGCCTAATCCTCGATCAGGACTTAATCATCATAGTCATCCTCCTAAACTAAAATCGTTGTTAACACCAAAACAACAATCAGGGCCATACTGCATCAACAATCTCCCCCTTTTTGTTGTTTGACAACCCGATTTTAAGTTTAGGGATTCTCAATCAAATATTCCAACTTTAGAATCATAGGGGAATCCAGATCCTCCCCCTACAACATGATCATGCTAAACTTAACCAATCCACACTCTCCCCCTTTGTCGAACATCGAAAAGGAGCTAGAGGGGCTGTTAAGTTTAAACAAACTCCCCCTCAACCCTAGGGGTGTCCCAACTCATCAAAAATGTGATAGTTTGTAGGTTACTCATACGACCTCATGTGACACATTATAGCAATACATAGCATTCACATGCATCATATGAGTATGAAATATAGACTCCCAAAGCATGCCATAATATTCATAAGTATCAAATAGACATGGCAATGTAAGCATGAATATGACAATCGAACAATCATGCAGATAACAGGTTCATAATCATCAAGGCATCAACAATAGTAGAATAAGCATGGCAGATAAGTCAAAGCATGAAAACATCCAAGCAAGTAGCAAAATATGTGTGACTCAAGGTCACAACAACAACGTCAGAGGGCATGCAGCCCAAAAAGTCATAGTCAAATACGCAAATCATGATAAAATAATAGATATCCGAGCTCAAGTGTCAGTAGGTGGGTCGTCATCGCGCATGAGGTCGTCCATCGCAGCATCAGCAGGAACAGCTGGTGCATCCTCGGCATGAACCGCTAGCGGCAGCTCCCCCACTTGGTTGCGATCCTTCCACCGCATCCCCTCGGTCCCGAGAACAATGCCGGATTGGGCAAGCATACGACGATCCAGTCGACAGTCTCGTCGATTCATCGGCACGATTTGGCCCTGTGAGACGTCGATGCCAACTGACTCCAGCCAGGCAGTGATGATATGGCCGAATGGCATGTAGATCGTCTGACCGGACCTCAGACCATGGACAATGATGGAGGAATAGATGGACGGTGCTATGTCAAAATCGAACTGCAGATGCATCCCGTAAAGCATCAGGCAGTGAGATGAAAGAATCGCATCAAGATGCTTAGACGTAGTTGGAAGAAGACAATTCGCGATAATTTGAAACAGAATATAATCAATGGGAGATAGATGAAGAGCAGGAAATGTGGGAAAGTTATAGATGTTCGCACCAGAACCCCGTGGCCTGGGGTGGCCTAGAAAATGTTCATATATGGAGTCAGGAGTGACTCCAGTAAAGGGGACAGGAAGAGGAACAGGAAGATATGGATAAAGTGAGAAATCATTCTTGGAGCAACGACAACCCAGAAATATAGTGAAGGATGATAGAGTAAAGTCAAGATCGACACCGGTGACACGGGTCCGCCACCCCGTGTCCTCACCATTGGCCAGATTATTGTAGAATTCAGAGACCAAGTCAACATTGATCGGCCTTTCTAAGAAAAGGATGTTTTGAAGCCCATAGTACTCAATGATCCTTCTCACCGTAGGGAAATGTTCATAAACCAAAGTTTGGTCCACTGATCGACATGGCATTAGTTCGAAGTTGTGCCAATAAAAGTCTAGGGCATAGAGAATGTTCGGAAATCTAGGATGTGGGGGAGATGGAGGCCTTAGAGGAGATGTAGATGATGAGGAAGTCTTCCCTCTTGAACTACCCTCCGCTACCTTCTTTCCCTTAGATGATTTTCTAAAGAGGTTAATTAATATCGTAAGATGGACATAGATTGAATCATACAGGAGTTGAGCATCAGATGAGACCCAATCAAAAGATAGATATAAAATGTTTTGGTCAAGAAATGAGGAAGAGGGTCACGGTAAAAACAAAACATGGTTAGCTTCACAAATATTCTAAGAGTTGTTGTGAAAGGAAAATTGAAATCAAATCTTACTTCGGCGCCATTGAAATTTGTTTGAAGAGATTGCAAGACTCGCGACAGTGAAGAACACTTCGAGCACGCACGCGCGTGAAGGAGTTCGGAGAAAACGTCTGAAGCCTTCGCTCGCACGCGAGTGAAGAAGGAAGACACAAGAACTCTCTAGCTCGCTCACACAAGGTTGTTTCGGCGCTAGGGTTCGGGAAAACGAAAGTTTTGAGAGTTAATCGGTTGGTGGATCGGTCCACCAACCAAAATTTAATGCTGTTGATCGGATGACCGTTCGATCTGATCTCGTCCTGACCGATCAGGATACAGCCTGATTGGACTGGAATGGTCCTGATCGGTCGGATGACCGATCAGACGCGCTCCTGATCGGTCGGGTGACCGATCAGGATTCAATCAGTAGGGTCCGGAGAGAAAACTCTGAGCTCCCTGATCGGTCTGTGGACCGATCCCCACAGGGTGCCAGATCGGTCGGGAGACCGATCCAAGTTAGCTCAGAACACTTAGTCAGATTTCGGGAGATCCGACACAGGAAGGAGTCAGATCGGTCTAGGGACCGATCAGTCCTATGCCTGATCGGTCCAGTGACCGATCAGGGTTCCTGATACGACCTGAAATGTTCAGTTTCAGAATTTCTGAAATTTCCAAATGATCTTTGATGGATTTTGTCTAACTTGGACAGGTCCTTATGACTAAAATTGATTCTTGAACAAGAATCTAAAGTCCTTATAGGTTCAACAAACACTTTGACCCATCTAAATGGAATCAAACTCAACCATCAATCAATCAAGCAAATTCAAACAAGTTTTTACTCCAACTTCAAGTTTCCAATCAAGTTGCCTTGATTGGAATGTCCAAGTATGATCATGGAGCCATATACACATATGTTATGCAATGGTTTTCCCCATACTTGGTCACCACCGTGATTATTATCTCGTCAACTTAATTTCTCAAGTGATGTAATGACATTTTGAGAAATTGAGTTAAACCTAACATCTCACCCCATATCTAGCAAACAAAAACGTTTTGGTAACCCTTATAGTTTGTGTGAGATGTTCCCAAAGTTACCCAATTGTTCCCTAACAATTTGAAATAATCATGAAGGGTTTTGACCACAATTTGAACATCATGAAGCGCGACACATTCCCAATTCCCGTCTTAGGAAACTAAATTCACTCTCGGGAAGTGGTTTAGTGAAAATGTCAGCTAGGTTTGACTTTGACTCTACATGTGAGAGTATTATGTTCCCCCTAGCTACATGATCTCTAATGAAGTGGTGTCTTACCTCAATATGTTTTGTCCTAGAATGATGGACCGGATTCTTGGTCAAGNTCCAGCATTTAATTTATAAATTCTAAATCTGATGAGCCCATACATTTCGTGACAGATTAATTAGTATATTGGGATCGTCAGGCAGCCCCCACTAGTGCTCTTTCGGTCCAACTTACATCCAGCGTAGTCGGAATCCGTATAGCCCATCAAATCAAAAGATTCGGTACGGGGGATACCAAAGACCTACACCAACTGTACCCTTGAGATATCTCAAATTCGCTTAACAGCAATTAGGTGAGATTTCCTTGGCACAGACTTGATACCTAGCGCACATACCTACAGCAAATAGTATATCTGGTCGACTAGCTGTAAAGTATAGCAAACTACCTATCATGCTTCGATACTGAGTTAGATCAACGGGTTTACACTCTCATCATTGTCCAATCTTGTGTTTGTAGCCATGGGAGTGGTTACCTCTTTCGAATCACTCATATTGAATTTTCGAAGCATTTCATGTGTATACTTTGATTGGTGCACATGGATACCATCGGCGAGTTTGCTTGATTTCAAGTCCGAGGAAGAAAGTCAACTCTCCCACTAGACTCATTTCAAACTCACTCTCCATGTGTCCGATAAATTCACGTAAATAGCCCTTGTTGTTTGAGCCACAAAATTATGTCATCGACATATACATGGGCTACAAATATATTGTCACCATCTCTTCGTAGAAATAGTGTAGGGTCTATTTGACCTATAACAAAACCCTTTTCAATCAAGAATGTCGACAACCGCTCATACCAAACCCGGGGTGCTTGTTTAAGGCCATAGAGTGCCTTTTTGAGCTTGAACACGTGGTTTGGATATTCGGTACTCTCAAACCCCGGAGGTTGTTCAACATAGACTTCTTCCCTAATCAAACCATTTAGGAAGGCCGATTTGACGTCCATTTGAAATAATTTGAAGCCTCGATGTGCTGCAAATGCAAGCATCAATCGGATGGACTCTAATCGTGCCACGGGAGCATAAGTCTCATCATAATCAAGACCTTCAACTTGACTGTAGCCCTTGGCTACAAAGCGTGCCTTGTTTCTAATGATTTCTCCCTTGTGGTTTAATTTGTTTTTGAAGACCCATTTGGTTCCAATAATGGTGGTCTTCTTAGGTCTAGGGACTAAGTCCCAAACCTGACTCCTCTCAAATTGACCTAGTTCATCTTGCATCGCGATAATCCAATCGGGATCATTCAATGCTTCATCAATTTTCCTAGGTTCAATTTCGAAAATTAGAGCAACTTCATTAGCCTCATTCCGGAAGAATGATCTAGTCCTAACCCCTTGATGGATGTCTCCAACGATTTGATCTTGGGGATGACTAGAGGCTAATCTCGTTTGTCTTGGTGTGGTGGTGCTTCTGAACGAGTTCACTAGACACAAGTTCAGCCTCAGGATCCGGCTGATCAATGGGTTGTCTAGGCTCACCGTCATCTGACTCATCACCATTAACAACACTTGGAGCTTTGTTCAAACTTAGTCTCCTAAGTTCGAGTTGAACTCCTTCTACATTTTCTGACTGGTCACTTGATTTGGAAACTTCTTCAAAGACCACATCAGTAGACTCTTCAACTAATCTAGGTTTCTTATTGTAGACTCAGTAGGCTTTGCTAACTAGGGAGTACCCGACAAGTATCCCTTCATCAGCCTTTGCCGTGAACTTTCCAAGGTGATCCTTGGTGTTTAGGATGAACACCTTACAACCAAACACCCTATGATGTTTAACTGTAGGTGGTTTCCCAAACCAAAGTTCATGGGGAGTCTTTCCTAAAAACCTATGGACGAGAACTCGGTTTTGCACATAGCAAGCTGTATTTACAGCTTCAGCCCATAAGTAACTCGGGAGTGAGTACTCATTAAGCATGCTTCGTGCAGCCTCTTGAAGAACACGGTTCTTCCTCTCTACAACACCATTTTGTTGTGGTGTTCTAGGAGTAGAGAACTCATGCCTATATCCCTTAACTTGACAAAATTCTAGAAACCTTTGGTTTTGAAATTCACCTCCATGATCACTTCTTATTGTCTTAATTGTTGATGATTTCTCATTTTCAATTCTTCTACAAAAAGAAATAAAAATATCTAAGGTTTGGTCCTTATGTTTTAAAAAGAAAGTCCATGTGTATCTAGTGAAATCATCAATGATAACAAAGCAATATCTACTTCCATTCAATGATATGATAGTGCTACAATCAAATAGATCCATGTGAAGTAAATCTAATGCATCGGAAGTACTTACAGCGCTTTTACCTTTTATGTGCAGATTTTGTTTGCTTACCCATTTGACACGCATCACATAATTTATCTTTTTCATACTTGATGCTTGGTAAGCCTCGAACTAGTCCCTTGTTGGCTAACTTCCGGATGTTCTTCATGTTCACATGTGCTAGCCTCCGGTGCCAAAGTGTGGACTCTTCTTCTTTTGACATGAAACACTTAGCAAGAGCATTAGTAGCACTTTTAAAAGAAACTTGATAAATATTGTCTACTCTTGCTCCTACTAGTACCGTGTCCAAAGTGTCATTTTGTCTAACTAGACATTGACTTGGTTGGAAGTCAATTGTGTAACCCGTGTCACACAATTGACTGACACTTAGGAGATTAAACTTCATCCCCTTGACTAGAAGGACATTTGAGATTCTAAGACATTCGGATATTTGAATGTCTCCTATTCCTATGACCTTAAGGCTACCATTGTTACCAAATGATACATTACCTCTACTCTTCTTGTGAAATGTGGTAAACAATGATCTATCCCTGGTCATGTGTTTGGAGCATCCATTATCAACAAACCAAGTTGATAGATGCTCCCCCTCAATCATAACCTACACAATTCGAAAAATAGAAGTCTTAGGTACCCCAAACCTTGGGACCTAATGCATCAACTAAACATGACTTAGGCACCCATGCCTTGACAACTTTCTTTTGAGTCTTGGGTGTCCTAGATTGTCTCATGTCAGTCCTAGACATGAGAGATACAAATGAGGGTTCTTTAGGGCAGTAACCAATACCGGCCCTATTGTAAACCGCTCTTTGGGCATTTAGGATCATGTCTAGGGTCTTAGAGCTATTTGAGAATTTCCCAAGAATATTCTTGAGCTTCTCAACTTCACTCTTCAAGATTGGTTTTCCTCTACTAACCCATTATCATGCATATCACTGATTTCCTCAACCTTAGAGGATTTCAAAGTTTCAATTTCATGTTTCAGTGATTTAACTTCATCTTCTAGTAATTCAACATGCAAGTCATCAATGTTATCATCCCTAGAAGCTTTCAATTGATCAATCTCTAATTGCAATGCTTTAACTTTGTTTTTGGATTTCTTAAGCATACTAGTTAAACATGCAATTGCTCTATAACATTTTTCAAGCTCGGGAGAAGTTACCTTTTCATCATCCGAAGATGATGAAGCCGTGTTTGCGGAGCTTGAAGATTCTTCACTGCTCTCCTCTCCAAGAGCCATGAGAGCCACTTGCCTTGTGCTCTTCTCCTCCTTCTCATCATCGGATGAACTAGAAGATGACTCATCCCAAGAAGCCTTCAAAGCTTTCTTCTTCTTCTTGGATTTCTCTTCTTTTCTTTTAAGTTTCTCCTCCTTTTAAGCTTCGGACATTCATTCTTGAAATGTCCTCTCCTACCACACTCAAAGCAAGATGCATTATTCTTATCAAGCTTGAATTCACTAGTGTTACCTTTCCTTTTGAAACATCGGTCTCTTCGCATCATCCTTCGCACGAAGTTCGCCATTTCGGATGAAGAGGAGCCACTGCCATCTTCCTCCGAGTTTGACTCGAATTCGGAGGAGGATGAAGATGATGAAAGATCCTTCTCCTTCTTCTTCTCCTTCTTCTTCTTGTTGATCCGGTCCCCTGCAACTAAGGCAATCCCCTTCTCCTTGGGACCTTTGTTAGCCATCTCATGCAATTCCATCTCACAAAATAAATCATCTAACTTTACAATAGATAAATCCTTGGATACTTTGTAGGCATCCACCATGGATGACCACAAAGCATTCCTTGGAAATGCTTTCAAGACATACCTCACAAGGTCGCGATTCTCGACCTTTTCATCAATTGAATGAAGTCCATTAAGAACTTCCTTGAACCGGCTATGGAGCTCACTTACCGACTCATTCTCCTTCATGGAGAGGTTTTGTAGTTGATTGAGGAACAAGTCCCTCTTTGCAATCCTTGAGTCTCGAGTGCCTTCATGGAGCTCTATGAGTTTGTTCCACAAGTCTTTTGCACTTGTGAAGGGATCAACCTTGATGAGTTGGTCTTTGTTCATGCCACATTGTAGAGTGACAACCGCCTTAGCATCGGCTTCACTTTTCCTTGTTTGTTCGGTAGTCCACCGCGAAGATTCGAGTTCCTTGCCTTCATCATCCTTAGGAAGGATGAATCCTTCCTTCACCGCGAACCACGTATGGATATCCATCTTCAAATAGTATTCCATTTTTGATCTCCAATATTGGAAGTCGGTGCCATCAAAGAATGGAGGTCGGGTGGTGGAGAAGCCTTCTCTCAAAGCCATCTCGTTGAAAACTCTTGGTTGTTAAGCCTTGTATAGAGCCCCTTGCTCTGATACCACTTGTTGGGAACGAGATGACTATAGAGGGGGGGGGGTGAATATAGACAATCACTTCCCTTCTAAACTTATTACGATTTCTGCAACTCAAATATCAGTAGCACAGCGGAAAGAGTAGAAAACAGAGTATGCAGAAAAACGAAACGAAAGCAAAACAAACACAACTAGCAAGATCGCTAACAAGGAGGGTTTACAAGGTTCGGGGATAACTTGCCCCTACTCCTTGTCGTGCCCTTGAGGTGGGCGATCCCTTGATCATCGGCAGATCAAGCCCCGGTTAACACCGGATATGAAGCAACCTCCTTCTCGGTGGAGAATCCTCTCCACAGCGTGTTTCAAACAATGATATATAATGAGCACAATGAAACAACAACAAGAAGGATCTTACTCAAACACTTAGAGAGGACAAAACACAGCAAGCTTCCCTGAGCTCCACCCAGTGGCGATCTCACGCAGACCCCTGTCTGCTTCGTGTCTTCCCACTGTCGGACTCCAAGCTTCTTGTTTTCTCCTTCAAGCGCTCAAGTATGATGATTGCTCCTCAATAGCTTGCTTAGAATGGTTGAAGAACTCAAGAACAGCAAGCTTGTAACACACAGGAACTCAAGAGCACGAAAAGCTTGAAGAACTGATAAACTCGTTACTCTCGCGTTCCTTTTTGTTTCTCCGCCAAGCGACAAGTGACAACATCTCTGTAGCTCCCAGCTACTCATCTGCCAACGCCAGCCTCTACTGAGCTATCTCTGGACTCACTGAGCTCCCCTCAGTCAAGCTCCAGTCTCAGCTCTTGTCTGCAGCTCGCCGTTGCAACCTGAGATGAGAAAGAGACAAACCTGCTCCAAGGAAAGCACTCTTTGACTTCTCCTTGAGTGTTTGAATCCTTCCCTGTCACCTGAAACTCAATCAGAGCATTAGAGTAGTAAATCAAGCAGCATATCAAATCTCAGGAACATACATCAGCAAATCGGATACGCTCAGACGCTCTGACCACGTCTGACAGTGAAATTTGAATTAAAGTGATCGGTCACCGGACCGATCCAGGGTGTGTGGATCGGTCACCAGACCGATCCACTGCTTCGCTGGGATTCCCAGCTCTTGCAGTAATACACGCCTGATCGGTCACCAGACCGATCAGGGTGAAGCCTGATCGATCACCAGACCGATCAGAATGGATCCTGATCGGTCACCCAGATCGATCAGGCAAGATGAACAGTTACTTTTTAATCAAATCCAAGATCCCTGATCGGTCCCCGGACCGATCCAAGACTTTGATCAGCAAGGGAATTCACTCACCGTTTGCTCCCTGATCGGTCACCAGACCGATCAGGAGCAAGACAGCAAGGAAGCAGCCTGCTCCCTGATCGGTCACCAGTCCGATCAGGAGCCACACAGTAGATTCCCAATCTCACTGTGCGCTCCCTGATCGGTCACCAGTCCGATCAGACATAGCTGGATCGGTCACCAGACCGATCCACTAAGGAGCAGCGTGCCAATGTCCCTGATCGGTCACCAGACCGATCCAGTGACTCAACCCTATCCCTCCAAGCTAGGAATTCATCCACCTTAGCCCTCCAAGCTAAGGATTTTTCCATCTAACTCTCCAAGTTGGTAATTTGCACCTAACCCTCCAAGTTAGGACTTTTCACCTAGCCCTCCAAGCTAGGACTTTTCACCTAGCCCTCCAAGCTAGGACTTTTCACCCAACTCTTCCGAGTTAGAACATCATCCAACCTAGCCCTCCAAGCTAGGCACCTGACCCTCCAAGCCAGGACTTTTTCACCTAATTCTCCAGGATGGGAATTTGCACCTAACCCTCTAGGTTAGGACTTTTCACCTAGCCCTCCAAGCTAGGACTTTTCACCCAACCCTTCCGAATTAGGACTTTTCCAACACCTAACCTCCCAGGTTAGGATTTTCCAACAGCTAGCCCTCCAAGCTAGGATTTTCCACACCTAACCTCCCAGGTTAGGATTTTCCATATCATGCCTAATCCTCGATCAGGACTTAATCATAATCATCATAATCATCACACCTAACCTCCCAGGTTAGGATTTTCCATATCATGCCTAATCCTCGATCAGGACTTAATCATCATAGTCATCCTCCTAAACTAAAATCGTTGTCAACACCAAAACAATAATCAGGGCCAGACTGCATCAACAACAAGAACACTATCGAGAACGGAGCCATTCCATCTCCAAAGCCCCGGCCTCATGTGTATTCTTTCTGCAAAACACTGACCGCACCCGATACTAGCACACATGGTTGGTTCTCTGTGCTACGACGTCATGCGGATGAGTGCTTACCTACACTGGTAAGATTTGAAGTTGTGCTTATTCATGCTCTTCTTATTTGTTTCGTATTCTCTTTATTATTTGGTTGGTGATCAGGACATGAGTCGACAGCCACCAAGTCAAGAGCTGGTGGCAAAGGATTTGCATAGAGTTGAGTGGCGTTTCCGCCACATCTTTCGGGGTAAATAAAAGTTAATAGCTTTTATGTTTTATTGCAGATGATGTTTGATACGAACTTTATTTTGCTGAGTTGCTAATAATGTTCGTATTGATTTAGGGATGTGGCTCTTACACATTTGATTTTTAACTAGGCTCAAGGCCTTTTTTTTGTTTTATTTTGCCAAAAGAGTCATTTTTGCATGTGAAGGTTATAGTAATCTCATTTGAGTTTTTGCATGATAAAGGCACCAAGAACTTGCATAAAGGTAGACCATCTTCTAGAGGTAACTTTATTCATAAGAAAAAGATACATTTATCTTTATCCTATCCGACTTGCGAGTATCTAAATTCTCCAATTTTTTTTTTTCAAGTTAGAGTCAGATAAATCGCAGATAGCTTCCTTACTGATGCATTTTGTAGGACCGGTGCCGTCAATAGAGGGGGGGTGAATATCGATCGTTGAAATCTTTCGTTAAACTTCGTAAATCTTTCAAGCGTTCTAAAATCAAAGTTAGTAGCACAGCGAAAAATAAAATAGAAAGCAAGACAGGGACACAGCGGGATTTATTTACTTGGTTCCCAACCCCCCAGGGTCAGTACGTCCAAGGCCTATGTACTCGGCGTGAGTCCACTATTGGTCTCCTTTCCGGAATTTCTGGAGGCGGAAAAAACCCATCTTACAGTGTACAATTACAAGCACAAGTACAGAAAATTAAGTACGGAATAATAAACGCAAACCGAACAAAACAAAGTTGAAGCTCGGCCGATCTGGACCTCCGAAGTGCCCCACACTTCCTCCTGGAGCCTCCCAGTCGTAGAGCCTCATCTTTAGCACGTTGTCGTCAGCCAGAATGATCAGAATGGCTTGTAGCAGTTGTTTCTGAAGCAGAGGGCTCGAAGCCCCTTATATAGGCCTCCTGGGGGCGCCCTGGACGCTGGGGGCGCCCCGATAAACCCGGTCAAACTTTATCCCCGCGTCGACCTCGCTGCAGCTGATAAAACTTTTGACCAGGGTGCCCCAGACCTCCCGGGCGCCCTCATGAGAACTTATCTGAGTTTCGGACTCGAAACTGCAAAAACAGCTTTGAACCCGGGCGCCCCGGACGCTCCGGGCGCCCCGCTTGACACCTATTCTGCTTACTTAACAAAAACTGCATTTTACTCTTGACTGGGGGCGCCCCCATCATCCCGGGCGCCCTCATCAAGCCTTTAAACCCAATACTGGGTTTTATGCCTTGCTTTGGGCACCCCAACAGTGGGGGCGCCCCCATCAACCACTTTCCAGCAACATGCCTGCTTTGTCTCCGGTTCTTGGTACCTGCAAGATACACAAACACAAAGCACATATACACATATTCTTAACCTTAAGGACTTGGTTCTGACTTCAGATTTGCATGAAACCCTAGGTCAAACCGGCGCAAGTTCCCACCCCCGAGAACACGCCTTTCACCTACTCCTTTCAGGAGACGGTTGCCACCCAGTCCTTCGGGTGGACTTTTACCCAGCAGCCCTTCACCAGGTGCCTCGCAACCCTTCTCTAGGTCTTCAATTCCTAGCAGCCCTTCGCTAGGTGCCTAGCAGTCCTTCGCCAGGTCTTCAACTCCTAGCAGCCCTTTGCTAGGTGCCTAGCAGCCCTTCGCTAGGTCTTAGGGTTTCGATACCTAGCATCCCTTCGCTAAGTGCCCAACGGCCCTTCGTCAGGTCTTAGGGTTTCGATACCTAGCAGCCCTTCGCTAGGTGCCCAGCAGCCCTTCGCCAGGGCTTAGTGTTTCGATGCCTAGGTTAACTAGGACTTTTCTTCAACATAGGTTACTTCTCCTTTGCTCCCCTTTGTCTGTTCAATGTATCACTGACTTAAGTATATTGTCAAACATTAAAACACTTAAAGAAGAACATCATTGATGCATCTTGCACCAACACATTTCAGTTCACATAGAAATTTCTAGCGCCACTATGACAGAATTAAGTCTAGGGTTCATGTACATAAATGCAGGATAAATTTAGTGAACTGAAGGACCAAATGAAGGATGGATTACTTCTCAACATAAATAAGGTTTGCCCAAGACATTTTGTTCTACATGCTAAATGTTTCCTTTTTTGCAATTCAAGTTATGTATACTGCATCTCATATGTTCCCTTAAATGCATTTTCTGGACCAGGCTAAGTTCCTACAACTTTATTCAAAATGCAAGTGTTTTGAAACTGCAATTTTTTGACTCACTTGACAAGGGTAACCATGCCTGAGAAATAGTGAGATGCTTCTATTTTTCCTCCAGTTAATTTACAATTTCTAGTTATCATTCTTTATATCATGGTTATCATACCACATGCTAAAAAATAGGCATCACGTTTACACTTGGATGTTCCCATACCATGAGTGCACTGCTCATTCACTGAAATTTTGGTGAATCTACACATGTACTTCTTTACCATTCTGCTATTTTGCTGAAGCTTCGAACCAGTAAATTTGGCTTGCTTTCACAAATTGCAGTTTCCAAGATTGTAGTTCTAATATGCTGACATCCTCTTTTCTTACTGCAGAATCTGTATTTGAGTTTGATTAATTCAGAAGGAAGTACAGTCTCACGTCCAACAATTGTCAAAACTTTAATTGTACTTGCTGTTGGGAATCATCAACCATGCACATGTTACTGAATAGACTTTTGCTCAACTACCCTTTGGTTTTTCTCGAATCTGAAATAAACTATAAACTCCTTATCAGGGAAACAAAGCTTCCATTAGTCTTTCTTCAGCTATGCATAAGCATAATTTTTTCATCCATTTTTTTTGTGTGTTAATCTATTCCTCTTGTTTATTCATTATTTTGCATCATCGCCAGGTGATGGAGAAAGGAGGGCCAGATTCATGGAGAGGAAGACAAGCATGGTGAAGAAAAGCATGACAGGTATAAAGTGTTTGGAAACTTTGGATAAATAGAGCTTGCTTTTAAAGTTCCGTTTTCAGATTTTTTTTCTCTCTTGGTTTTCAGAGCGATTGTATAAGAACTCAGATCGAGTTCGGTGAGGAAGATTTGATGGCGACGCTGCTCAAGTTACAGATATGCAAGATTACAAGTAATCTATCTGTTTTGGCCCTTTTTGGAGGAACTTCAATGTGGCTAGTGATTATAAATTTGGTTTTAGGATTTTTGTATCGACATGGAATGTAGGTGGAAAGTCCCCAACAAAAAAATTAAATCTTGAGGAATGGATCCATATATGATGTATGATATTTGATGATATTTTAATGTATGATAGTTTAAAGTGTGTTTGCTCAATATTGTTTAATTATTTAAATAATTTATTTTTTAAATTGTATTTGTTGTAAATTGTTGGCTGCCTCAACCAAAAGATAACGATTTTTATTTGCTGTCAAACTATTGTTTAAATCACACACAAACAACAGTGAAAAACCATTGCTACACTGTTGTTATTGACTATAAATGACAACGGTTTGTAACTGTTGATGTTGAGCACCCCTTTTAACAACATGGCCTTTAACAACAGTGTTTTTAGCCTACGACAACGGTGAACGCCCGTGGTTAATAAGCATTTTTCTACTAGTGAAAAGGGTCTAGGGTGACTTTTACTGGTGCTATTTTGTTTAATACACACTTGCAGGTTTCAACGGCACCTGACCTGAAGCTGCAGTTGAAGAGGATAACTGAAGAGGATGACTTCAGTATGCTACGAGCTCAGAAGGGCTCAGTGGGTGATGATGCTTGTATGTGTGCAGTGGGTGACGACGCCTGTAGGTGTGCAGGAGAGAAGCTTAAGAAGAAGAAGTTGGCGAAGTAGAGAAGAACAAGAAAATCAGTGAATGGTGATCTGGGAAGGGTCTTGCTGTTGTTGGTGTTCTCTGCGACTTGATTCTTGCTTGAGCTTTCTACTTACTACTGTTGTTTGTGCTTACACCTTCCTTCTCTAGTCTCCTGTGCTTCATTTGATATATTTCTGAGACATTTGTGGAGAGGTTACTCCACTGAGAAGGAAAAAGTTTTTAGCCAGATTCACTCCGGGGCCTGATCTGCCGACGATCAAGGGATCGTCCACCTCACGAGTAGGCCAAGGAGTAGGGGCAAGTTATCCCTGAACATTGTAAACACTTGTGTTAGTTTCTATTTGTGTTTCTTTCTATTTTGTTTTCTGTTGCTAACCTGATCGTAGGAAGAAAGAAGCGAGTTTTGGTGGGTGACTATTCACACCCCCCTCTCTAGCCATCCCAAGATCCTAACACAAGATGTGTTTGTGTGATCGTGCAAAGATCCCGCGAACCAAGGACTAGTAGGACACGCTAAGGGCACACATCAAAGGTATAACTCTTAGATAGAACTTTATATGAATTTTTAGTATCGATCATTGTAAGGGATCCTATTTTTCACTGCATATATTGTTGTTTTTCGCATAGAGCTCCCTATAGGGTTTTCCCGTCTGGGGGGAGACCCTAGTGCCGCTCCCATCGCCTCCTCGACACCGTCCATCTCCGGAACAAGAAAGACCTTCAAGAAGACCACGCTTCACGGATAAGCTTTCTCCTCCCTCTCCATCCTTATCATAGGGTTGTAGAAAGCTTATTTACCTTCTTCTCATTGTGTGCTTCTTGTGATGGAGTAGTTCTCCAATCTAAAATGTTGGGAGTTGCTAGAATACGATGATGTTGTATGAACTATGTATTGATACATTTTTTTCTTTAATGAAATATCTAAGCTTGTTTTATATGTATGTTGTCTACCATATGTTTGTGGAAATGTTTGAATCGCGAATGCATATATATGTTTTATATGTAGAGGGAGTGTTTTAGATCGTATGCCTGGGGAGCCCTCCGTGATAAGGGTATCCTTTTAACTGGATGTCTCGAGCATTGCCTCGAAATGGAGGTCAATCCCTTACAAGAGGTTAGCTAACACCACCTAATGGGTTATTCCCAATCCCGTGTTAGGAAGTGTTGAGCGTAACCTAGAGACATATGACCGGGGAGTCTGTGATAGAGGTCAACCTTTAACTAGACTCTCTAGGTTATCTTTTCTACTTAATGACATTGGATGCTAAAGGGGGAAGTACTCTGGTGTGCTTCTGTAGGGCTAACACTGATAGATGGTTAGGATCTCTACAAGGACAGACATGGAGATTAGGATATGAACAATACATGGGGCATCAACTAGCATTGTAGCAAAATAAAAAATCCTAGATTCCACCTATCCATTCCTTCCTCAAGGACCTAAGATCTCTTTCTATCTTTCTCCCTCTTCTCTTCTTCTCCTCTCTTTCTCTCTCTCTCTAGCAAGCTATTTTCTGTCACGACCTAACGAAGTCTAGATAGCTAGCTCTTGCCTAATTGACTGGTGCTTAATCAATAGTCCTTGTGGATTGATATTTTATTACTTGACGATATTTTCGTGCACTTGCGGATATACCACATTATGTTTTGGCATCATTGCCAAGGACTATTTGCATTAATATTAGTGGATAAACAATTTAGTTATTCTAGATACCTTTTTCTTTATTTTTGTTTATAGCATGCTTTTCCATTTCTTTTTCTTTTATTTCTGAATTTCTTTTATTTTCTTATTTTAGTTTTACATTGGCTAACACAAACTTTGTTGGGTGCCTTAGTTATTCTATAGTATTGATATCCGTGTGCTTTATTATTAGTACTCCCTGTGTCTTATGATTCTTGTTGCTACTATTGTAGGAGAGACTAGAAAATTTTTTATACATAACCATGGATCCATATACTCATCATTTTGAAGACTTTGATGAGGACTTTGAATCAGAAGAAGATCAATATGAGTTCCTCTATGGAATTTGTAGTAGCACGACTCATCCAGCTGCTATATGTCATTTTTTCTATCAAGTTGCCAGTGCTCCCATAGAATTTTAGAGCTAATTTCAATTTGAACCTCAGATATTGAATGAACCAACTCCAAGCTCTAATAAGTATTATTGGGGAAATATGCAAACTCCAAACTTCCAACCTCAATAAGTCCTTGAGTATCTTGTGTATTTCCAACAACAACAACATAGCCTTGAACCACCTCAAGATTGGATAGAATTTGAACATCTTGAATACGGAAGCTTACAAAGTATTGAGCAAACTTTTCAGACATGCAAGAGTTTGCCTGAAATTCAAGATGATTCAATATTTGACAGACCATATAAAACTCACCACATTAAGATGACTTCCTGGGAACATTTCCATGATGAAGAAACCTCTACTCCCATGCAAATGGACACCATAGAGCAAGAATTAGAAGACCTTATGGTGCAACGAGGGATCCTATTTTTGTGGGCCCTACAACTAATCGATGCATCAAGTCCAAATTTGGAAATACAATTGATGGTTGCAAGTTTCCTAAGCGAATACCGGGTCATGCATGGGAAACCTCTCCATGTGCATAGATTAAAATTTTAATCCGAATGGAGACCAATTTCCCAAAACGACCGTCTCGTCATCGTGCTAACCGATTCGAGCGATCGCTTGAACAACCAAGTTGTTCTAGCGATCAATCTCGTCCAATCGATTAGCCGCGGAATAGACGATGAGTGGATCGCCAGTTTTTGTATTTATCATCGGGGTCCAACATAATTAATTATCATAATTAATTAACAAATAATTAATCACACCACATGAAATAATAGAATTCAAAGGAACCATGGGAAAAGTTTATACCTCTCCTTACCTCTCGATCTTCTATTATATGACCCTCCCCTCTTGGACGTCATGTGGGCGACGATCTACCAAGAACCGAAGTCACCAAACCCTCCAACGCGACACCTTCCTTCACCTTACCTTGGCCGAAACCCTAAGGTATCTTCTTCCCTACCTTGCACTGACCACCAATGATGGAAAGCTCCAGCTCTTGCGCCGGCCCTAAGGTGAGTAGAGAGGAAGAAGAGGAAGAGGAAGAAGAAGAGAAAGAGCTTCTTCTTCACCAACCCTAACTGGCCAAACCTTCTCCCTTTTTCCTTCCTTGTGGCGCCAACACCACAAAGGAGAATTCTTCTCCTCCTATAACCGGCGACTCCTTCACTTCCCTTCTTGTTGACGCACCACAAAAGTAAGAGATCACTCCTCCTTCTCCTTGTGATCACCAACCACCAAGAGTGTAGAAGAGGGGAAGAAAGGAGTAGAAAGGAAGTGAGAATCTTCCTTACCGTCAACGTGACCTAGAAGAGAGAGAGAGAGGGATAGAAGAGAGGCTTAGGGTTGGATGATCAATTGGATGCCTTGGTTTCATGATTCCTTGGGGTATTTATAAGGCTACAATAGGGACCATGAGAAGGAGTTGGGTCTTGGCCACCTAATGGTTCAAGGCCCGATCCATTAATGAAGATCCATTCCACTAAAGAGTCTTCATTGAACTACCTCACCAACCTCCATACTTGCATATGGGCTCCACCTATTATGAGTACAAGTATCTCCCCGTGTTTAAGATATCGAATGCCCATTGATTAATTTAAATTACTGACAATTTTAATTAATCAACATCTAACTCCTTGATTAGTACCACTCATCCTTATCATAATGTTGGACCAAGACCACTTGCAGGATTTAACATGATGAACCTTATGAGCTCATCAAGGGGGCATCATCATCCCGACTCACCAGGACATGATTTTCATCTATAATCAATGGCACACCATGTAAATAATATTATTTTCCAACTTACCAGACATATCGATTTAACAGAATAAATCTCGCCCATTGGTAAATCAAAAAAATAAATATTAGGTACATGTGCCCGTTATTATATTGGGATTAAGAGCATGTACTCCATATTAAACTGAGGTCTGATTCAATTATAAAGTCAGTATAAATTGAATCACCTCTATGTCGGTCCTTGTCAATGCACACAAAGTACACCAATGCAATTCTATGGTCAAGATAAAGCAACACCAAATTACACTACAACCATCCCGATGGTTTGTCCAAATCCATCTCAGTTGTGAGCCTCTACTTATACTTTACAAGGGACTGATAACATGATCTTCTGTGTGACACCACACACATGCTATTTACAATGTTAAGTATCAGACAATATGCACATACTAATATAAACATGCAAACAGTGATCTTGTGATTCTCTTTCAAAATGATGATGTCTATATAAAAGCAAGGTTGTTAGTATACATCCTAAGAATCTCCCACTTATACTAAAAGACTCTGTTGTCCTCACAGTGCCATACATCTGACTCCCATATCCTCCACATGCCAATCAAAAGCTCTCGCTGGAATGGCCTTAGTGAAAGGATCCTCTAGGTTGTCCTCCGATGCAATCTTGGCAACAATAACTTCTCCTCGCTTTACGATCTCTCGTATCAGGTGGTACTTGCGCTCTATGTGTTTAATCGCCTTATGGGCTCGTGGTTCCTTTGAGTTTCCAACTACACCACCGTTATCACATTAAATTGTGATAGATCTGGGCAAACCAGGAATCACATCAAGTCCATCATGAAGTTCCTGATTCCTACAGCTTCCTTGGTTCCTCAGAGGCTGCCACATACTCAGCTTCCATGATAGAGTCCGCCACATATTTCTTCTTGACACTCCTCTATATTATGGCTCCACCACCTAAAGTAAACACATACCATGAGGTAGACTTACTTTTTCCCTATCCGATTGGAAGTCTTAATCCGTATAACCCACAGGAGTAATTGGGCTGTCTGGTAAACCAGCATATACTCCCTAGTCTTCTCAGGTACTTCAATATATGCTTTACCATTGTCCAATGTCCCTGTCCAGGGTTACTTTGATATCTGCTAACCATGCCCCTGACAAAGCAGATATTCGGTCTCGTACACAACATAGCATACATGAGGCTTCGAACTACCAAACCATAAGGAACCACCTTCATCTCCTCTATCTCCTTTGATGTTTTAGGACACATCTCCTTAGATAGAGGAATTCCATGTCTGAAAGGTAAAAAACCTTTCTTGGAGTTTTCCAGCTAAAACAAGCTAGGACAGTGTCTATGTATGATACTTGGGATAAGCACAACATCTTTTTCTGGCGATCCTTTAACCTTGATCCCAAGGATGTGCCCTGCTTCTCCCAAGTCCTTCATATCAAACTGTTTGGACAACCATACCCTTACGTCTGATAATACTTTGACATTGTTGCCAATGGACAAAATATCATCTACAATAGTACAAGAAAACCACTATGTTTCCGGCACATCTCTTATATACACATGACTCATCGGGACTTTGAATGAATCCATATGACTGGATTACCTCATTAAAGCGGATGTTCCAAGATCGTTAAGCTTGCTTCAATGCATAAATGGAAATTAAGTTTACACACAAATGCTCTTTTCCCTTCGCAATGAATCCCTCTGGTTGCTTCATATAGATGGTCTCCTCAAGACTTCCGTTAAGGAAAGTTGTCTTGACGTCCATCTCCTACCTCATAATCCATATAAAGGCAATATATAAGAGAATCTGGATATACTTAAGCATGGCTACCGGCGAAAAAGTCTCCTCATAATCGATACCCTCTTTCTGAGTATACCCTTTTGCAACAAGCCTAGCTTTGAAGGTCTCAACTTTCTCGTTTGATCTCTCTTTTCTTATAGATTCACTTGCATCCAATGACTTTTATACCATTGGGTGGTTCTAGTAGCTCCCAGACATGATTAGAATCCATTGATTCTATCTCAAAACTCATTGCCCTTTGCCAAGATTCCACATCTTTATCATGGAGTGCCTCGTCATAGGTCCAGGGATCCGGTTCATGTTCGCCAGGGACTAAGTTTGAAGACTCTCCCAAGAACATGAATCTCTCAGGCTGTAACACCCCAAATTTTCAATGTAATATCATGACGATGTATGGAAAAAAAATATTTATAATGAAATGATGTAAATTTCATGCAATCACATTCTATGAAATGTCATGAATGCATGAAATATCATATTCATGAAATGTATATTGGGCTTGGCTTATTGGGCTTGGAAATGAGTTAGCAAGAGATGATAAAAAGAAAGTGCAAAGTGGAGGAAGCAAGGATCGAACCTTGGACCTATCACATGCACTAACTCTTCCTAACCAAATGCTCTAATGGGTGTTTCGTGTTAGGAGAAGGGGAGACATGCTTGTTAAGGCGTGGGCAATGAAGAGACATGTCTCTTCACAAGAGGTGTATAAATAGGATTAAGAGAAGGGAAGTTAGAAAGAAGTTTTTCATTCATCCTTCCTCTTTTCCTCTTCCCTTGCCGAGACTAGCACCCCCCCTTCTTGTTACCGAAATTCCAACCCTAGGGTTCTAACCCTAGGGCAATTGCAAGGAGGAAAGTCCAAGTACCTTGCCCTCTACCAAGTCCAAGGAGCCCTAGAGAAAATTTGAAAAAGAAGGATTTTCACTTGCCCTCCAAGTCTAGGGTACCCTACGGTTTAAAGAGAAGGTGAAATTCCAGCGCAAGGATGTAAGTGTCCTCTCGCCTGCAGCATAATTGCTATTGAATGTTTGCTTGTTTTATTCTTTTGAAAAAATCACAAGGACCTTCCTTGAGGAAGGTTTCGGCCACCCTATGCTTGGAGGTCCAAGAGGGGGGTTTTTGATCAAACCTTGATACATGCTAGTACCCCTAGGGACTTTATACACATATGTGTTGTTTCCAAATTTTTGAGAGGACAAAAATTAGGGTTTGGTACCCTACAAGGTTTCGGCCAAGACTTGGTTTCTTTGGGGTTGTGAAGTGAATCACTTCTTGATGCATGCCATGCATGCTAAATAAATGTTGTATACATGTGTGTTGTTTTGTGAATGATGACTTGTCCAAAAACTCTAAAAACCCCCACCTTATCATTCGGCCACCCCTTGTAATTTAGGGTTAGTGGAAGCTAACTCCACTTTGAGGTATAAACCATGTTTCAATTGTTAACATGAAATGTACTTGAGGTGTTTGTAGAAATGCTTGAATGAATGCTTGATTGGAAAACCAAACTTCTTTACTTGCAACATTTGGCCACATCATGAAACCCCAGCTTAGGGAAGGTCATTTACCTCTAATGTATGCCATGTTAATAGAATGCATGATATGGATATATATGTGATGAATGTATGCCATAATTGGATTGAAAAAAATTCCCTACCCTTGACTTTCGGCCAACCATGGTTCTAGGGTTAGGAAGTACTTAATGAAACCATGAAGCATGCTACCACTTATATGATGTGTGTATAATTTATGTGACCTATCTTGTTAGGTATATAAGCATGCCTTATAGCCCATGGGGCACCCTTATGACATGGACATGATGTGTTTGATAATATGCTTGAAAAGGGATACTCTACTGAAACGGGGATCAAGAGCACCCCTAAATGTATGGTGTGTCCCTAGGGGATCATGAGCACCCTTGATGAGTGGTGTGTCCCTTTAAGATGTTATTAGGAGTACCTTTAAGCGTATACATATATGTGTAATTGCATGTTAAGATACTTTACTTTGAAAGTTGTGTACCCGACTCGGAAGGGGGTCGTTAAACAAAATCCAATGTACATGCTAACTGAAGGTCATGGCATTGGTAGGACGGAAGGGTCCTTCCCTAATTGGATTGGTGGCTCGCTACCCCAACTCATTAGGGAACGCGCTTGATGTGGTACTACAACTGGGCCCTAGATGATACTATATTTTTAAGTACTTACCTTTATGGAACCTTTGAAAAGTATTTTCTCATTATGTGATGATATTGTTCTGTAAAGCACTTAGAAATATTTGATGTGATGCTTATGATGCTTATAATTCTATCTTGATTACTGTGTACGTGATATGATGTATCGATATGGATTTTTTTTGCGAGTAAGCCCGGATTCTTACTAAGCATGTTTTTGCTTACTAGTTTCATGTTGTCTTTCTTATGCTGCAGATAGCGGTAAGAAATACTTGAACTAGAGGAAGAGGCAGAGGGAAAGCTAAAAGATGTGTGTGGTGATGGTTCGGGAAAGAAAGAAGGATTCTTATCTACCATTTTTGTCTAGAATCTAAATTGTTTCCACTAAAGGATTACAAGTTGTATTACTATACTCTGATTGTGTGATGACTATGACTACTCTACTGTGGCCAAATTTAGAGATATGGAACCTATGTCATGTTAGATAACTCTATGCTTGGTTGAGTTTAGAATTTAACTGATACATGTGAACTTTTTAGAGGAAGACACTATCATTAGATGTCTAATTCTTGTTGTATGCATGCTAAGTGAAATGCTATAGATTTTCTATTTCCTGTTGCTTATGAATGCTTCTCATGCATGTGTCTAAGGCTAGATAACTCATGCTACATTCCTACTTGAGATTTCATGCTATAGTGTATTTATTGATGCTTGAAATGAGGTTTGGGTTGAGAGGAGGGCCGGCTGCCCATAGGTGCCGAGACCCATGCCCCTTGGCCAATGCCTTGTTTTCCTCTCCTTCAATGTTATGCTTAGCTGTTTAATTGGATCACTTGCAGTAGGTTATGTTTTAGATCATGCCATGCTCTATCTTGCTCAAACCATGTTTAGATCAGTAAATTACGAAGTTAAATGATCTTCCTATTATGTTGTAAATGCATGTTGATATAAGAAACCTTGCTTGGTAAATTAGTCCTCAACAAGCATGCTTACTACTCTTCTTGCATTGTAATTGTTTCTACTGGATATACATGCTTAACATGATAAATGATATAAATGTATGGACCCGTAACCCCGCCTTAAGGGTAGATATAAGGGCGGACGTTACACAGGCTGTCTAACAACCCTCCCACTATGACGAGGTACCACCTATGTATATTCTGTGACACGCGGTGCAGTGACTTGTGGTATATCTTCCTGTACTGTTGGTACTAAGGTCAGAACGCCCCCTTATAATTCCTCAAGAATAAGTCTACTTATGGGCTGGTGGTCCATCACATAGTCTTCCTCTAAGAATCGGGCATTCGTGCTATTGATTACCCTATAATCCTTAGGACTATAGAATAAACCACTTTTCGTTCCTCTAGGATAGCCTACGAACAAGCGTACTTCTGTATGAGATTCCAACTTATCAATATCTCCCTTCAGCACATGTGCTGGACTACCCCAAATCCGAATATGTCTTAGACTAGGCTTTCGCCCAGGCCACAATTCTATGGGAGTAGAGGGTACTGACTTAGATGGAACTAAGTTCAGAATGTACACTACCATTTCTAGAGCATATCCCCAGAATGAATCCGACAACTCAGAGTAGCTCATCATCGATCTAACTATCTCCATAAGAGTCTTATTCTTTCACTCTGCTATACTGTTCTGTTGGGGCGTACCGGGTGCATACAATTGGGATTGAATCCCAACCTTTGACAAGTAAGTCCTAAACTCTCCCAAGAGGTACTCACCACCATGATAAGATCGTAGTGTTTTGATACTTTTACCTTGATGTTTCTCCAAATCATCCTTGAATTCTTTGAACTTATCAAAGCATTCAGACTTGCGGTGCATCAAATAAATGTATCCATACCTTGAATAATCGTCTATAAAAAGAGATGAAGTATTCAAAGCCACCTCTAGCCTGGATAGACATAGAACCACACAAATTAGAATGAACCAATTCTAACATATCTTTGGCCCTATACCCTTTGGGCTTGAAAGACCTCTTGGTTATCTTACCTTCCAAGTAAGATTCATAGATTCGGAAGTCTTCGACCACCAATGAACCCAAGGGCCATCGGCTATCAACCTTTGAATCCTACTAAGATTAATATGACCAAGTCTTAGATGTCAAAGATATGTTTGGTTCATCTTTGAAGGTCGCTTTCTCTTATTCTGGTTAGATGATGAGCTATTAATATCTATTTGCATCGTGGGAGATTTTGGTTCTAAAGTATACAAATTGCCAACCAATTTACCTGAACAGATAATCTCTCTATTCCTTTTTATAACAACACGGTCATTAAAAGAAATAGAATATTCATCCTTTATTATTTTAGAAACCGAAACAAGGTTCTTTCTAAAAGAAGGTACATAAAGGCAATTTCTTAAAACCAAAACTTTATTTCTATCAAAAGACAAATAAACGTCTCCCACTACAATAGCCGCCACCTCCGTAGCATTGCCCATGTAGACGAAAATCTCTCCATCAGTTAGTCGTCAGGTTACCTGGAACCCCTGTAAATAATTGTAGACATGATTAGTGGCTCCCATATCTACACACAAGATACCGGTAGATAACACCGCTAAGCATGTTTCAACAACTAAAGAAAAAGATATACCTTTCTCTTGACGGGGACAGTTCGTCTTCCAGTGTCTAGTCTGCTTGCACGTGAAGCACTTGCCTTTCGGCTTCTTCATGCTAGCCCGAGGTCCCTGAGATCCTGTTGCCTTCTTTGCCTCACCTTGTTTCTTCTTCTTCTTGCCATTCGGCATAGAAGTAGATACCTTTTGGGCAACCAAAGCATGAGCACTCTGACGAAAAAGCCCCTCTGCCGCCTGAAATTCTGTTAGAAGTTCCGCCAACGAATATGTACGTTTGTTCATATTGTAGTTCAGGCAAAACTGCTCAAAACTCCTAAGCAGAGACTGGAGAATGATATCGACCTAGGTTTCCCCATCAATCTCCGCTCCAAGGATTTCCATCTCATTGAGATGAGTCATCATCTTAAGGACATGATCCCTGACGGGTGTCCCCTCGATCATGGTTGTCGTCATCAAGTTCCTCATTGCTTCCTGCCTAGTGGCCCAATTCTGATGTCTGAAGAGTTCTTTGAGATTGAACATCATGTCATAAGCAGTGGAAAAAGTCTGATGCTGATGTTGCAATACATTTGACATAGATGTCAATATGTAACACCGCACCATCTCATCTGCTTTGATCCACTTCTTATAATGTTCCTTCTCCTCTTCAACAGAATTCTCGCTAGGTTTTCCTGGACAAAACACAAACAGTACAAACTTGTACTCCTCAACAGTTAGGACAATGCCTAAGTTTCGTTTCCAGTCAATGTAATTAGGGCACGTAAGTTTGTTTTCTTTAAGTATCACAGCTAGTGGGTTAATGGTTAATTTGAAAAAATCCTAAGAATCACAACGATCACACAATTTAGATTTCAAAAAATATTGATTCCTCAAAACAATAAATTTTAAAATTAACCAACACCTCAAAACACCGAGAATTTCGCATGCCATGATAGTGTGGACGTATACAAATTCTACATTTGTAAGAGGAGGTTTTACCCATTAATTTTATTATCTGGTCAACCGAACTTTTTGACAAATAAAATTAATAGTTGGTTCCTCTTCGGCCCTACAAATAATAGCAGTGACTCCGATGGGGAGGATACTATTATTTGCATCTAAGTGTTTACCATTACACGATACTAAGAAAATTATCTCGGATTATGTGTTGTCCGATGGAAGAAAAATCACACGCTTCTAAATAATTTTCTATAATCATTTCTGACCCAGTGATCCGCAGAACAAGCCCATCCGATGGGGAGGAAGGCACTCAGAGCCGACCCGCAAGCTTGTTTGCATCACTTGTCAAATTAGTAATGGAGGTCACGGGACCCTTAGGGTTCCTCTCCCACTTAGTTATTTATAATGAGGAATTATCTTTCACGTACGACAAGCACATAAACTAAAAACAATAAACAAAAAAAAAATTCTAAAATTTTCCAACTATCATGGCTTTAGTCTTCAATGTGCCTCCAGTCGTGTCACCACCTCGTCCGCTCCTCCCTACACCATGCGCAAGCCACCATTGAAGGGATCTCCGAGCCGAGATAAAATGCTATTTATTTATATCGATCGATCCTATACTCCACAAATGAGTGTACATAAAATCTAGATCGAAAGTAAATAAAAAGCGTGGCTAAACATGTGTCATATTTAATTACAAAAATCAAATACAAATTTAGCCTCGTCAACCCCGATGATTGAAATAAATTTACAACCATGCACTACCAATCACATACAAACATTATTTTAGCCATAATAGTTGGAATCTCGTGCCTGCAACCAAAGAGTTAGCCTACTCACATCCTACTATTATCTAAAAAAATAAAATACATGATAAAGTGCAAAATGTAAAGGAATCCAAAACACACAAAACCAGAAACCTTAGCTCTGATACCAACTATTGGTTGTGGGTTTCCTAAGAGAATACCGGGTCGTGCATGGGAAACCTCTCCATGTCCATGGAATAAAATTTTAATCCGAATGGAGACCTATTTCCTAAAACGACCGTCTCATCGTCGTGCTAACTGATTCAAGTGATCGCTTGAACAACCAAGTTATTCTAGCTATCAATCTCATCCAACTGATTAGTCGCGGAATAGACGACGAGCAGATAGCTAGTTTTTGTGTTTATCATCGGGGTCCAACATAATTAATTATCATAATTAATTAACAAATAATTAATCACACCACATGAAATAATAGAATTTAAAGGAACCATGGGAGAAGTTTATACCTCTCGTTACCTCTCGATCTTCATTGTATGACCCTCCCCGCTTGGACGTCGTGTGGGCGACAATCTACCACGAACCGAAGTCACCAAAGCCTCCAACACGACACCTTAGCTAGGCCGCAACCCTAAGGTGTCTTCTTCCCTACCTTGCGCCGACCACCAATGATGGAAAGCTCCACCTCTTGCACCGACCCTAAGGTGAGTAGAGAGGAAGAAGAGGAAGAGGAAGAAGAAGAGTAAGAGCTTCTTCTTCACCAACCCTAACCGGCCAAACCTTCTCCCCTTTTCCTTGCTTGCGGCGCCAACACCACAAAGGAGAATTCTTCTCCTCCTATAACCAGCGACTCCTTCTCTTCCCTTCTTGTTGCCGCACCACAAAAGGAAGAGATCACTTCTCCTTCTCCTTGTGATCACCGACCACCAAGAGTGTAGAAGAGGGGAAGAAAGGAGAAGAAAGGAAGAGAGACTCTTCCTTGCCACCGGCATGACCTAGAAGAGAGAGAGAGGGAGAGAAGAGAGGCTTAGGGTTGGATGATCAATTGGATGCCTTAGTTTCATGACTCCTTGGGGGTATTTATAAGGCTACAATAGGGACCAAGAGGAGGAGTTGGGTCTTGGCCACCTAATGGATTAAGGTTCGATCTATTAATGAAGATCCATTCCACTAAAGGGTCTTCATTGAACTACCTCACCAACTCCCATATTTATATATGGGCTCCACCTATTATGAGTACAAGTATCCCCCCGTGTTTAAGATATCAAATGTCCATTGATTAATTTAAATTACTGATAATTTTAATTAATCAACATCTAACTCCTTGATTAGTACCACTCATCCTTGTCATCATGTTGGACCAAGTCCACCTGCAGGATTTAACATGATGAACCTTATGAGCTCATCAAGGGGGCATCATCATCTCGACTCACCAGGACACGATTTTCGTCTATAATCAATAGCACACTATGTAAATAATATTATTTCCCAACTTACCAACAATAAATCTCACTCATTGATAAATTAAAGAAATAAATATTAAGTACATGTGCTCGATATTATATCGGGATTAAGAAAATCTACTCCATAATAAACTGAGGTCTGATTCAATTATAAAGTCAGTATAAATTGAATCACTTCTATGTCAGTCCTGCTCAATGTACACAAAGTGCACCAGTGCAATTCTATGGTCAAGATAAACCAACACCAAATTACAGTACGACTATCTCGATGCTTTGTCCAAATCCATCTCGGTTGTGAGCCTCTACTTATACTTTACAAGGGTTTGATAATATTATCTTTTGTGTGACACTACACACCGTGTTACTAATATAAACATGCAAACAGTGATTTTGTGATTCTCTTTCAAAATGAAGATGTCTATATAAAAGCAAGGCTTTTAGTATACATCCTAACAACAATCAAATCTACAGACATAGCGGATGGATTTTGAGGATGATAATAATCTAGTTTATGTCTTAGAGTCTCTACATACCCCCTTTGTTGTTGTGCATGACAAAGACATCAAATAATACTCCAGACACTGTTAGGACTTCTGATGCATCACCATCCATTCTTGTAGATGCTCTTGATGTAGCCCTCGGTTTAGATTTTGTTGATGTTCAAGATGATATTGTAGAGGGGGCAGATATTAACGATGGAAGTCTTATGGCACAGTGTACATCAAGAACTCTTGGAGAGGTGGCTATCATAGTGAGGATGGATGAGAATGTCGATGTACACCTCTATGAATGGGTTGTGGTAATTAGTTGGAAACCCCGAGACTTGACACTGCCTCCTCTGGCGAAGTCTAAAATTACATTGATAAAGACCATGACATCGTTTGTGTTGGTCTTCTTCCTAGCCTAGGTGCTAGGTCTGAACTGCTTCTGACCTCTAAAGTAGACATACAAGGAGACAATAAAGGAGAGAGCTTTGCCACACACTCTGCTGAAGCTCACTCCTAACCTTGGGTAATTAGAAAAAAGATTTGGAAGTATCTGACTCCAACCATGTTAAGATTTCGATGAATTCTCCAAGGTGGTCGAGCTAAAGAACTAAAACAAGCACTTCATGAGAGGCAATCCAAGTTCATTCCCTATTTTCTTTCTCAGTTTTTAGTTTTTATCTAGTTTCATAACTCGACCCTCTACTTATTTTTCTTGTCTATTTGCCTTATGTAGGATTCAAAGACAAAGAGGAGTGTAGATACAAGCTAGTGAGGGATGACTTGTGATGACCCAAAGATTTTGTAAGTTCTCCAGGTTGGTTTTGATGTGGTCAACCGAGTCAAGTTAGGTTCTGGTATTTTTAATCCCTGTGTCTAAGTGTACAGTAACTTAGGAGTGCAGGAAGTCGAGCGGAAGATGCAGCGGTCGAGAAGGAGGCACAGAAAGGGAGCCGACAGGCTCGATGTATCCGAGCGACATGGAGCTCTGCGGAAGAGTACGTCGGTGGAGAGAGTGTCGGGTTTCAGTTTCCCATTTGGTTAGATTGCTCTCCATGTCCCCGGATTAAAATTTTTTATTAATTAGAAACAACCCAGATGGAGAGAACCTTTCTGAACAACCGTTTCATCATCGTACTAATCGATTTGAGTGATTGCTTGATCAAACTTGTTGTTTAAGAAATTTAACTCTTCTAATCAATTAGCCGCAAAATAGACGATGAATTGATCGCCGGTTTTTGTGTTTATCTTCGGGGTCCATGATAATTAACAACATACAATAATACAAGATGCAAGAAATAACCAAACAAGAATTATACCTCTTGTTTACCTCGTGATCTTCTATTATATATCCTATCCTCTTCTTGGATGTCGTGTGGGCGACGATCTTCCAAGAAACAAAGCCACCAAGTCCACCTTCTTCTTCCTTGTGCTTGACCTAGCCCTCTCTCAAGAGAGCTTGCGCCGGCCACCTTCCTTCCCTCCTCCCTTGTGCCGCCAGCCACCAAAAGGAGAAGACCTTCCTTCTTCCTTACCTTGTGCCGCCAGCCACCAAAGGAGAAGATCTCCTTCAAGTTACACATGCCACAAAGAAGAGAAGAGAAGGATGGAAGAAGAAGAAGAAGAGGAAGGAAGAAAGAATATTCTCCTTCCTCTAAACCCTAGCCGTCGGCCACTCTTTTTCCTCCTCCTTGTTGCCGCCGACCACCTTCAAGAGCAAAGTTGTGCTCTCCCAAGAGAGGAAGAAGAGAGGAAGAGAGGAGAAGAAAGAAACAATCTCTTCCTTCCCCAAAATCCCAGCCGAAAACCTTCTCTTCCAATCCCTTGCCGCCGGCACCACTCAACCCTAGGAGAGAGAAAAGAGAGAGGAAAATCCGAAGGCTTGGTTCTCTTGATTAGGTCTTGGTTTCATGGCTTAATGAGGTATACATAGGCTATAATAGGGATCATGAGGAGGAGTTGGTTTTGGTCTCCTAATGGATCCAAAGCCCGATCCATTAATGGTAACCCGGTCCACTAAGGGGTTATCATTGAACTACCGCACCAACCCCCATAAATAAATATGGGCTCCACCATATTATGTGTACATAATCTCTCCGTGTTTAAGATCTCGCATGTCCATTAATTAATTAAATTACTGACAATTTAATTAATTAATATCTAACTCCATGAGTAATACCACTCAACCTTATCATTATGTCGGACTAAGTCCACCTGCAGGATTTACATGATGAACCTTATGAGCTCCTCAAGGGGACATCATCATCCTAACGCATTAGGACACGATTTTTCTATAATCAATGGCACACCATGTACATAATATTATTTCCCAATTTACCAGGCCTATTGATTTAACAAATAAATCTCGCCCATTGGTAAATCAAAGAAATAGATATTAAGTACATATGCCCGTTATTATATCGGGATTAAGAGCATATACACCATAATATATGAGGTCTGATTTGATTATATAGTCAGTATAAATCGAATCACCTCTAAGTTGGTCTTGCTCAATACACACAAAGTGTACTAGTGTAATTCTATAGTCAAGATAGACTAAGACCAAATTACACTATAACCATTCCGATGGTTTGTCCAAATCCATCTCGATTGTGAGCCACTACTTATACATCACAAGGGATTGATAACATGATCTTCTGTGTGGCACCACTTGTTGGGACCGGGTGCATGTTGACGAGGATACGGGTTCGTAAATTTTAAAATATTTACGTGCAGCGGAAGAATTAGCATAAATAATTTCTCAAATTATTTTTAACCACGTATCTAGCATGCGACCTTATGATGTGTGGACATGACCATAAATTAAAATTTTGCAGAAAGTAAACTAATTTACTCATTACCTCGCGTAACTCGAAGTAAGGGACGAGATCCAACCGTAGCGTCCCTTGGAAGCTCCGCCTCTATTCGCGTCCACGCCAAGTTCTCTTCGGGATGACTTCGCAAAGCCACGAGTTTTGTGCCGACGAGAACTACTAGATTCTCCAAAAGCACAACTAGAATAACAAGAGAGAAAAGATGGAAACTAACCACCAAGTAACGGAATCAAAATTCCGGGAAAGGAAGGAAGGAGTCGCGATTCGCTTCTTCTTCTTCAGCACCTTCTTGGTGGATGAAGCTCTCGGCCACCCTTGGGATGTGCGCCGGCCCTAGGGGAGGAGAGAGAGTCGACCCTAGAGAGAGAGAGGGTCGGCGACCCTAGAGAGAGAGAGTTAGAGAGAGAGAGGGAGCTACTAATCTCTTGATTAATTGATTGGAATTCAAGGCTTGCCTTTGGTTCCTTTATATAGTAGCCTCTCCCTTACCAAGTCTCCCCTTTAACGGAATTAACGGAATAAATTTTCATAAGAAATTTATCTTATAAATTTTCTTGTGAATTATTCCGTTATGCCTAGTTTTATTATAACTAACTTTATAATAAAACAAATACATCTCTCCTTTTAATTATGGAATAAAATTTACAAGAAATTTATAAATTTTTCTTATCAATTCATAATTGATTTTATAAAATTAAAATAAACCGATCCATGGTTCATTTTAATTTCCATAAAAAGAATAAATTTCTATAAATTTCTTTATATAAATTTCTTTATATAAATCTCTTTATATAAATTTCTTTATATAGATTTATTTATCCATAATTTTATAAAACAAATCGCGCTTGATTTATTTTATAAAATAAACCAAATAAATTGGTTTTCTCTCCTTGTAGTGGGCCGGCCAAACCAAAGAGGATGGATACCCTCTTTTTTGTCGGCCACATCAAGCCAAACCCTCGCGAATTAAACTCATTTAATTCGCCCAATAAGCCTTCAAAAGACTTAGCCATTTTAAGCTTCCCGTGCGCCTCTGATAAATTCAGATTTAACTTATTTCTCTTGATCGGAAAATCCAATTTTCAACTCGTTTTAAATCCCTCGGATTACTCGTAGTGTGTGTGACTAAATATGCTTTCGATTTATGTTGGCCGTCTATAATCAACCAATTATAGAACGATCATGAGTGGCACCTAGTAATACATCATGACCCCCAATTAATCGAAAGATCAACGGTTGACCTCAGAAATAATTCTGAAACCGTTCAGCAGCTCTAATGAATCGTGCCTCATTCCCTTCACCATCTAATACCCACTTGGTTCAGGACATGGTCTGTGTGTGTCAGTCCCCACTAGGCTGACTACGTCACACCTAGCCCAAGTAACTTTTTCTCGTCCTTTGAATTTCTAATTACTCTCATATATTTAAGAGACTCATACTCTAAACATATCATGCTCTGGCCAGAGGCTTTGAGTAATAATCCGACGATAGGCCTGGGTATACATCTCCTCGCAACCATCCTGGGTCCACACCTCCTTGGAGATGCTTGCTTAAGATGTTAAAGTATAAGCCTCCATGACCAAGATGACTTGAACACCGCAAGTCAAAGGAACATCGCACTTAAGCTGCAGTAATAACTTTCATTGACATATCTATATGTAGATTACCATATGAAGTTTTACAGTCAGTCACTCCAATGAACTAGTTCCCTTAACTAGCATCCATGTTTATCTCCGGACATCCCAATGTCACCAGCCAGTGAAAATCAGCTGATTAGAGAATAACTCATGCTAGTCTCAACAGAATTGACAGCGTCCGTATTTATCAATTCATCGACTAGGGATATTTTCAATACATCACAATTGCACATGTAGAGATAATCACTAGTTGTGATTCCATCATAAATTCTCTCATGCTGTGAATTGTATTGCGGACATTCAGTAAATGAGTTTAAGATCTCAATCAAATACACAAACATGTATACTCAAATAGTGAATTTTCATTTATTGAAATAAATGTTTACAATCATAAGGCGATTGCCTTAGGACACTTCTCTCATATCACTAACAAACTCCCACTTGGCCTAATGCCAATCCCTACGGTATCCAATACCACAGGCTCTAACATGACCCTCAAACTTGCTCTGAGGCAAGGCCTTAGTTAAAGGATCCACTAAATTCCTTTCAGTGGGAATTTTCTCAATTTGTATATCATTCCTACTTATAATCTCTCTGATCAGATGATAGCGGCGAAGCACGTGTTTGGATCGCTGATGTGACCTTGGTTCCTTTGCATGTGCAATAGCTCCATTGTTGTCGCAGTAAACTGGCACTACTTCATCAATGGTTGGAACCACACCAAGTTCGGAGACGAACTTCTTGATCCAGACTGCTTCCTTTGCTGCTTCCGAAGCTGCGATATATTCCGCTTCCGTGGTAGAATCCGCTACGGTGTCTTGTTTGGAACTCTTCCAACTTATTGCGCCTCCATTCAAAGTAAATACGTATCCAGACTAAGATTTGGAGTCATCCTTATCTGTCTGGAAACTGGCATCTGTATACCCACGTATTACCATATCTCCTTCTCCATATATTAGGAACACATCCTTAGTTTTTCTCAAGTACTTAAGGATTTTCTTGACAGCCGCCCAATGATCCATTCCTGGATCTGACTGGTATCTGCTTGTGACGCTCAGAGCATACGATACATCGGGCCTAGTACATAACATAGCATACATGATAGATCCTATCGCGGATGCATAAGGAATCTTATTCATGCAAATCCTCTCGTCTTCTATGCGCGGACACATAGACTTTGAAAGGTTGATCCCATGCCTGATGGGAAAGTAACCTTTCTTGGATTCCGACATGCTAAACCTTTTTAGCACTCGGTCTATATATGTAGACTGCAAAAGACCAAGCAACCGTTTTGATCTATCTCTATAGATTCTAATCCCAAGGATATAGGTTGCTTCTCCCAGGTCTTTCATGGAGAAAGTTTTGGACAACCAAATTTTAACTGTCTGTAATACTGATATATCGTTTCCTATAAGTAATATGTCATCGACATATAATACTAGGAATACGACTGCACTCCCACTAACCTTCTTGTACACACAAGGTTCGTCAGGATTTTGTGAGAAATCAAACTCTTTGATTGTCTCATCAAAACGGATGTTCCAGCTCCTGGATGCTTGCTTCAGTCCATATATGGATCGTCGAAGCTTGCATACTTTGGTTTTATCAACCGATGTGAAACCTTCAGGTTGTATCATGTATACATCCTCAAGCAGGTTTCCATTAAGGAAAGCTGTTTTCACATCCATTTTCCATATCTCATAATCATAATGAGCTGCTATGGCTAGGAGCATCCGAATGGATTTAAGCATAGCTACTGGCGAATAGGTTTCGTCATAATCAATTCCTTGTTTCTGACGATATCCTTTTGCCACTAATCTAGCCTTAAAGGTAACAACATTACCTTCCATGTCGGTTTTCTTCTTGAAACCCACTTGCACCCTATGGTTTAATCCCTTCAGGTGGGTTAACCAAGTCCCATACTTGATTTTCGTACATGGAATCCATTTCCGACTTCATGGCTTCAAGCCATTTGTCCTTTTCTGAACTTTTCAGAACATCTTCATAACTGATAGGTTCGTCATCGCTTATGAGTAACACGTCATTCGATTCACTTATGAGAAATCCGTATCTCTCTGGAATATTGCGTGTCCTATCAGACCTACGAAGAGGTGGTGTTGTTTTAGGTTCAACTGATAGCTCATCATTATGAGTTATTGGTTGTGGGTCTAGACTAGGTGTCTCTGTAATGTCTATTGGAGTTTCTTGAACTTCATCAAGTTCAATGCCACTCCCACTGTTTTCTTGTAAAAGAAATTCTTTTTCCAGAAATACAGCATGCCTTGAAACAAACACCTTTTGTTCCAAGGGATGATAGAATTGGTAACCCTTCGTTTCCTTAGGGTATCCAATAAATAGACATTTATCAGACTTAGCATCCAATTTGTCTGATACAGTCCGCTTCACATAAGCAGGACAACCCCATATCTTAAGGTGAGTTAAGTGAGGTTTCTTACTATTCCATATCTCATATGGAGTAGTAGAGACTACCTTGGTCGGGACTCTGTTTAGCAAGTAAACAGCTGTCTTAAGTGCATAGCCCCAAAAGGATTTTGGAAGAGTTGCATGGTTCATCATGGATCTAACCATGTCCATCAAGGTTCGGTTGCGCCTCTCAGATACACCATTATGCTGTGGTGTATATGGCGGAGTCCATTGGGACAATATCCCATTGTCCCTAAGATAATCTTGAAACTCTTGACTTAAGTATTCACCACCCCGATCGGATCGAAGTATCTTAATACTTTTGCCAAGCTGTTTCTCTACTTCATTTCTGAACTCTTTGAATTTCTCAAAAGCTTCAGATTTGTGTTTCATCAAGAACACATACCCGAATCGTGAGTGATCATCGATAAAGGTGATGAAGTAGCTATAGCCTCCTTGTGCAAGAGTTGACATTGGTCCACATACATCAGTATGTATTAGACCAAGCAATTCTCTCACTGGATTACCTTTTCCGGAAAAGGGTAATTTGGTCATCTTGCCTTTTAAGCATGATTCGCATGTATCAAATGAACCGGGTTCAAATGATTCCAGAATTCCACATCGGTGTAATTCGGTCATGCGTTTCTTACTTACATGGCCAAGACGACAATGCCACGTGTAGGAGTCTATTCGATTATCTATTCGAGCACGTTTGTTGCTAACTTCGATATTGAAAACGTCACCGGATAAATCTAACGTGTAGATACCATTGCACAAAGTTCCATTCCCATAAAGAACGCCATTTAAAGTTATGTAACAACAATTGTTACTAAAAGTTAAATGATAACCCTTTTCATTCAAACATGAAATAGATACAATGTTCTTTATTAACGAAGGAACAAAATAACAATTATCCAATTCTAAGACACGTCCTGTAGGGAGCTTTAGCAAATATGTTCCGATGGCAACAGCAGCAATCTTTGCTCCGTTTCCAACTCGCAAATTCGCTTCTCCCTTGACGAGTCTTCTTCTATTCCTTAGCCCCTGTATGTCATTACATATATGTGAGCTACACCCAGTATCAAGTACCCAGGTGTTTGAGGAAATAGAGTGACATTCAATAACGAAGATACTTGAAGAGGATGGAGCATCGGATGCCTTCTTCTTCAAGGACTCAAGATAAACCTTGCAGTTTCTTCGCCAGTGACCCTCCTTGCCACAGTGATGGCAAGTGCCTTTTAGGGTATTTTCAGTCTTTTTGGCCTTTTTCTTCTTTACCTTATTCTGTTCTTTGGCCTTCCTCTTAGAACCTTTCTTCGAGGAACCAACTAACAGTACCGTCTTTTAATCCTGCTTCACAGAAGGCTCTACAGTCTTCAGCAGGTTGAGCAACTCAGGAAACTAGTCTGGAGTTGCATTTTCAGGAGGACGGTTGGGAGGTTGATCTTCAAGGACATAAGCAAGCTTCTCTGCCTTGAGGACTATCCTCAGGTTTCGAAGCCAGTCCATGAAGTTTGGCCCAATCAGTTTATTGGTGTCCAAAATGGAACGCAAATTCAGAGAAGACATGATCGAGTAATTATCCTAGAAATACAAATTGAGCTTATGTGAGAAGAATGATTAAAGAATGTATCAATATACATTAATAAAAAAATCCTATTTATTTTTCAAATTGAATAACCCTTTTTATCAATTCGGGAGATCGTAGGAACATCTCCAAATAGGTTGATATCCAACCATAGATAAGAACAACCATGGCTGTGGCCATCAAGTTATTCTTAGCTATGAAGGTAGGTAATTATACCGATCACATATCACATATATGTAACTATCACTTTATGCTATCAACTAATTGAATGTTTGCATAAATCATTGGGTTGTTAACTCATTAACATGTATGCAACAATGTGCATAGCACCCAACTGCACCTCTCTTTACATCGACCTTGGCTGTGGCACAACAAATCGATGCTCCAAGCTTAAGGCTGACTCATTTATCAAGAAATAGTTTTAATAGGGTTGGAGCTCATTCAACCGTTTAGTCAGGCTTGGATGTGTCCAACAACCAAAACTAAGGATTGACCTCTGACTCCAACTATATTATTCATAAACTAATTCCATGGTTTGAACGTGTTGAGGTTTAAGCCGAGCATGGATGTGTCCATCAACCCAAACGAGAAACAAAACTCCGGTTCTAACCATATTAATGGAAGGTGTTGGCCTTAATATTTTGTAAGGGGTTTTGGGTCTCATCCTTTCTTTTCTAAGCACATTCATGACATATTATTATGTCATGACTAACGATTTCCTTAATAAAGTATGTATGTGACTTAATTTATCAAGTCTCATTAATTGAATTAGGAACCGGATTTCCTAATTCTAATTTCATACTTTATTCAAGGAATTGTTTTGGGAAACAATTTCCTAAATTGTCATAATCAATTTCGGAAATAATATGTTTAAGACTTTGATTTCTCTAAATCAAATCTTATTAAATTAAGAGGCAATTCCCTTAATTCAACCACATATTATTTTCATGAAAATCTCTTTTAAGAAAACTCTATAGGAAACCATTTTCCTAATTAATTTTGGAGACAACAATATGTAAGAGCATCACCTCTTAAATCATATTTTATTCATGGATTTAATTAATTACAACAAATTATTTTCTAAGGGTGGCTCCCCGAGGCTCAGATACCCAAAGAAAAGAAATTTGTCGTAAATTCAATTTGGTCCGCTTCTGAAGCGCAACCAAATTAAACATGACAATTTCATTCAAAATTGGGAAATTAAATTACAACAACTAACTTTAAATTGGACGGCTCCCCGAGGCTCAATCCAAAATAAAGAATTTTGTTGATAATTTAAAACCAATTTGAATTTAATTGTCAATTAATTATCCATAAATTTGTCTAGACTTTCTTGAAAGAAAGTGCCCAAAATTGCGAGATTTCATAATAGGTTTTCAGAATAATTGTAAGTTTCTGGTACAAAGAAAACTTACATATTTCCAAAATTGGAAAATTTCCAAAATAGGAAATTTCCAAAATTGGAAAGTTTCCAAAGATGGGAAGTTTTCTCAATTATCATAAAATTTCAGAAACTAGGATATTTCAAACGTTTGCGAAATTTCATGAGGATTTCCAAACTTTGAAATTCCTAAATCTAAAATTTATAATAATTGGAAAATTTCCATAATTGAAAATTTTTCCAAAATTGAGATTATGACAAAGTTTTCCGCAAAACAATTATATGATTATGTCGAACACTAACCGGCTCTGATACCACTGTTGGGACCGGGTGCATGTTGACGAGGATACGGGTTCGTAAATTTTAAAATATTTACGTGCAGCGGAAGAATTAGCATAAATAATTTCTCAAATTATTTTTAACCACGTATCTAGCATGCGACACTATGATGTGTGGACATGATAATAAATTAAAATTTTGCAGAAAGTAAACTAATTTACTCATTACCTCGCGTAACTCGAAGTAAGGGACGAGATCCAACCGTAGCGTCCCTTGGAAGCTCCGCCTCTATTCGCGTCCACGCCGAGTTCTCTTCGGGATGACTTCGCAAAGCCACGAGTTTTGTGCCGATGAGAACTACTAGATTCTCCAAAAGCACAACTAGAATAACAAGAGAGAAAAGATGGAAACTAACCACCAAGTAACGGAATCAAAATTCCGGGAAAGGAAGGAAGGAGTCGCGATCCGCTTCTTCTTCTTCGGCACCTTCTTGGTGGATGAAGCTCTCGGCCACCCTTGGGATGTGCGCCGGCCCTAGGGGAGGAGAGAGAGCTAGCCCTAGAGAGAGAGAGAGAGTTAGAGAGAGAGAGGGAGCTACTAATCTCTTGATTAATTGATTGGAATTCAAGGCTTGCCTTTGGTTCCTTTATATAGTAGCTCTCCCTTGCCAAGTCTCCCCTTTAACGGAATTAACGGAATAAATTTTCATAAGAAATTTATCTTATAAATTTTCTTGTGAATTATTCCGTTATGCCTAGTTTTATTATAACTAACTTTATAATAAAACAAATACATCTCTCCTTTTAATTATGGAATAAAATTTACAAGAAATTTATAAATTTTTCTTATCATGAAAATCAATTCATAATTGATTTTATAAAATTAAAATAAACCGATCCATGGTTCATTTTAATTTCCATAAAAAGAATAAATTTCTATAAATTTCTTTATATAAATTTCTTTATATATTTTATATAATTTCTTTATATAGATTTATTTATCCATAATTTTATAAAACAAATCGTGCTTGATTTATTTTATAAAATAAACCAAATAAATTGGTTTTCTCTCCTTGTAGTGGGCCGGCCAAACCAAAGAGGATGGATACCCTCTTTGGCCGGCCACATCAAGCCAAACCCTCGCGAATTAAACTCATTTAATTCGCCCAATAAGCCTTCAAAAGACTTAGCCATTTTAAGCTTCCCGTGCGCCTCTGATAAATTCAGATTCGACTTATTTCTCTTGATCGGAAAATCCAATTTTCAACTCATTTTAAATCCCTCGGATTACTCGTAGTGCGTGTGACTAAATAGGCTTTCGATTTATGTTGGCCGTCTATAATCAACCAATTATAGAACGATCATGAGTGGCACCTAGTAGTACATCATGACCCCCAATTAATCGAAAGATCAACGGTTGACCTCAAAAATAATTCTGAAACCCTTCAGCAGCTCTAATGAATCGTGCCTCATTCCCTTCACCATCTTATACCCACTTGGTTCAGGATATGGTCTGTGTGTGTCAGTCCCCACTAGGCTGACTACGTCATACCTAGCCCAAGTAACTTTCTCTCGTCCTTTGGATTTCTAATTACTCTCATGTATTTAAGAGACTCATACTCTAAACATGTCATGCTCTGGCCAGAGGCTTTGAGTAACAATCCGACGATAGGCCTGGGTATACATCTCCTCGCAAGGAGTGGTGAATCCTTTGTAGGCTGATCAAACATCTTCGGGCACTTCGGCTTATACCCAACCATCCTGGGTCCACACCTCCTTGGAGATGCTTGCTTAAGATGTTAAAGTATAAGTCTCCATGACCAAGATGACTTGAACATCGCAAGTCAAAGGAACATCGCACTTAAGCTGCAGTAATAACTTTCATTGACATATCTATATGTAGATTACCATATGAAGTTTTACAGTCAATCACTCCAATGAACTAGTTCCCTTAACTAGCATCCATGTTTATCTCCGGACATCCCAATGTCACCAGCCAGTGAAAATCAGCTGATTAGAGAATAACCCATGCTAGTCTCAACAGAATTGACAGCGTCCGTATTTATCAATTCATCGACTAGGGATATTTTCAATACTTCACAATTGCACATGTAGAGATAATTACTAGTTGTGATTCCATCATAAATTCTCTCATGCTGTGAATTGTATTGCGGACATTCAGTAAATGAGTTTAAGATCTCAATCAAATACACAAACATGTATACTCAAATAGTGAATTTTCATTTATTGAAATAAATGTTTACAATCATAAGGCGATTGCCTTAGGACACTTCTCTCATATCACTAACACCACTCACCATGTTATCTACAATGTAAAGTAAAGGACAATATGTACAAATATAACAAATATAAAATACAAATAATGACCATGTGATTCTTATTCTAAAATATAGATATTCATACAAAAGCTAGGCTTTTAGTACACATCCCAATAGCGAGAAGGATGCCTGCGGCGTCTGGGGGATGAGAAGCAGGGAGGAAGGACGCTCGAGGGGCGAAAGGCCGAAGTCGGGTTCGGCTGAGCCTAACTCCGGTTAGCCAGAAATCATCGAAGAAGACCGAAAGTCATGCTGGAGAGTGGTCTGCGGTTGTTAACCAAACCCACTCTCGAGTGCCTGTAAGCATACGGGCGATTGGGCTCTCAGGCGCCCGAGCACTAGGCGCCTGAGTACTCGGACGCCCCAGTGCATATAGGCGCTCGAGAGGCTGTTTTTAGCTGTTTGCGAATGTTGGTCTTTGGATAACTATCAGGCCACGTGTCAGGCGCCCAAGAGCACTTAAGCACCCTATAAGTGTCACGTTAGCAAACAAATAAGTCTGACCAGAGCTATAAATAGACCCCTGGAGCTCAGTTTCAATTAACTCATTCAATTCACATATTAGCAAATGAATTCTATGTAGTTTTTCATTCTTTTTCTGAGCTTTCCATGTGTAAGAGGCTTCTCTATCCAAAGGAGTTTTATTTAGGAGAATTGAGCTACATTCCACCTTGGATTAGCAATCTCCCCAGTTGTAAACCAAGTAAAATCTAGTTGCCTCTTTTTTTTATAGTTTTCTTAATGTTTTGTGTTATTTATTTCTGTTTGATCTAACTAACATCTTTATTTAAAGATAAACAAAAGATTTGAATTGTTATTTTCTATGGCAATTCACCCCTCTTGCCTACCAACGATCACCATTAATTGGTATCAAAGCTAGGACGCTCCAGAAGGACTAATCGCCATCTGAAGCAACAACTAAATGGTCGGACCTACCATCTACCTGCCAAAGTTCGAGGGGGAGTTCGTATTTTGGAAACGCAAAATGGAGGTATTTTTCAAAACAGACTTTAGTATTTTCCTAACAATGAAATTTGGTTTTGAAGTACCTAGAGATAAGAATGAAAATAAACTCGAAGAACATCTCTGGACTAACAAGCAACGTGATGAATTTACGACAAACGGTAAGGTCAAGTTCCATCTTCTAAGTGTACTACCAATCGAGGAATCGAATGAATCGGAATATATAATTCCGCTAAAGACCTCTGGCATAAATTGTTGGAACTCCATGAAGAATCAAAGGAAGTACAATCCGACTCCTCAATAGACACCAACTCATCTTCAGAAGAGTCTGACACCGTGGAGGTTAACGGACTAGTACTAACGGTCGAGTACCTATCAAAAGGTAGTGAAAGTTCATCCGAGATGAGCCTCGATGAAGGGGAAGAGACTTTAGAAAGAAGCATCGATAAAGGGGGAGCTTCCGACTTCAAAAGGGATATGACAAGTGAGATATGCCTTCTATTTCCTGATCAGTTATATTTTGAAATTAAGAAAATGATGAAATCTCTATGCAAATTAAAAACAAAAAAAAATATAGATTTGAAGAAGAAATTAGCTTCCACTTTAGAAATGTATGATAAAATAAGATTTGAAAATGAAAATTTGGAAAACAACCATTTATTCAAGATGCTCTCAAAATTCAAAAATTAAATATCATGAAAAACTCAACTGGTATTTTAGATTTCATAGGGGCCAAATTGCAAAAGTTCCCAAATCATATATTCCATCTAAGTTTCTGATAAATCCTATTGGCAAAAATTTATATTGGGTCCCTAAATGTATCTTAAACTATTGATTTTCTTTTGTTTAAATTGATTTTGGTAATCAATGCTTTATCTTGTTAATTTTTTTTAGATAACTGTTTGTAGGAAAATTAGTTCAAGGTTTTTTTTGATAAAAATTTGCAGTGTTCTATCAACAGAAATATTTTGAAAATTTTTTACAAATAAAAAAATTTATTCGATATTTCTGGATCTGTTGATTATCTTCTAAACCATGTGATAAATTTTCAAATGTATTTGATGTTGAAATAAAATTATTTTTCTAAAGTGTCAACATAAAATTCAAAATTGATTTTTAAAAATGTTAGAAAATTATTTTAACTTTGACAATTTTTCTAAAGATAATTCTTTGAAAATTTTAACTTTTATAAAAATTTGATAAATTTTCGAATAAAAATAAATTTTTAAAAATTATTTTCAAAATTTGACTTAACATTTTAAACTTTTTTTAAGCAAATTTTGAAAACATAGATTTTCTAGACACTATTTATTGTGTTAAAAATTTAATATTTTTCACTTAACCTTTTAAGTATTTTTTATGTGATCAAAGGGGGAGAATATTAGGTTAAGGGATAGACACTAATTTTTCAAAAAATTATAAGTGCCTACATTGTTATATATTAATTCATATTTTGTTTATGTTTGTTTACTATAACTTAACTTGGGTTGATGCATATCAAAAACGGGGGAGATTGTAAGTTCCCCAGGTTAGTTTTGATGTAGTCAACTGAGTTAAATTAGGTCCTGGTGTTTTTAATCTCTGTGTCTAAGTGTACAAGAACTTAGGAGTGTAGGAAGTCGAGCGGATGATGCATCGGTCGAGAAGGATGACATGGAAAGGGAGTCGATGGGGTTGGTGCATCCGAGGGACGTGGAGCTCTATGAAAGAGTATGTTGGTGGACCGAGAAGGACGCGCGCGACGTTTGAGGGACAAGAAGCCGGGAGGGAGGACGCTCGAGGGGTGAATGACTGGAGTCGAGTTCGGGTGAGCCTAACTCCGGTTCACCAGAAATCATCCAAGAAGATCAAAAATCATGCAGGAGAGTGGTCAGCGGTTGCTGACCAAACCCACTCTTGGGCGCTTGTAAGCATACAGGCGCCTTTGCTCTCGGGTGCCCGAGCACTCGGGCGCCCCTATGCATATAGGTGCCCGAGTGGTTATTTTTAGCTATTTGTAAACGTTGCTCTTTTGATAATTATCAGGCCATGTGTCAAGCATCCTAGAGCACTCGGGCGCCCCATAAGTGCCACGTCAGCAAATGGATAAGACTGACCGGGGCTATAAATTGACCCCTGGAGCTCAGTTTGAATTAAACTCATTCAATTCAAGAATTAGCAAACGAATTCTTTGTAGTTTTCATTCTTTTTCCAAGATTTCCACATGTAAGAGGCTTCTCCACCCGAAGGAGTTTTATTCAGGCGAAACGAGCCACATTCTGCCTTAGATTAGCAACCTCTTCTGTTGTAAACCAAGTAAAATATGGTTGTCTCTTTCTTTACAGTTTGCTCAATTTTTTAAGTTATTTAATTCTGTTTGCTCTAACTAACATCTTTGTTTAAAGATATACAAAAGATTTGAATTTTTATTTCAGGGGCAATTCACCCCCCTCTTGCCGACCAACGATCACCGTCAGATTTGACAAATACCACGAGGTAGCAAGCTTCACTTTTAAACTTGATCTACATTAGTATTTTGTTTTCATTGAGACAATGAAAAGTTTAAGTCTAGGAAGATACATGTATGCATTGGGTTGTAAATTAGTTTTTGTTGTATTTTCCTTTTTGAATAAAATTTTTATATTGTATCTATCATCACATTTTATTTGCTTGTTCTTAAATGAAAATGCTAGCATGATTATGCTTGATTTATGTTGTTTGATTTAGTGCTAGTATGTTTAGTGGATATTTTTTTCTATATCTCTAGTAGCATGAAGTAAGCATAATCTTATTGAAATGTTTGAGTGTTGCCCTAGTTTTAAAATTTCCCTTCACTTTGGCTAATTTAGATAGTAGATAACTCAATAAATAGTCATGATTCATAGAACTAGTTAGTACTTGTGTTTTCTTAGTTATCTCTTAGACTACATCTTGGTTACTAGATGAGTTACTAGATGAGGCTCAAGTTATTAAAGATCACTTGGAAAAATCATAATATCGCCGCATTTGCATTTGTATATATATGCATATATGTTAGTGTGGTACGATCGAGTGCGTTGCTAGAGGAGGGGGGGGTGAATAGCACTTTTTTCGAGTTCTCTACAAAATTGTTAGCGCAATACAAAAGAAATAATGAAAGACAATAATAACAATGCTAACAAGAGGATTTACTTGGTATGCACCCCGAAGGATGACTAATCCAAGGATCCACACGAGTACTCCACCTCCACTATGAAAAGTCTCCTTCAAGGTGGAGAAACATTTACAAAAGCGTCTTCTTCCTCTTTACAAGATTCGATGAAGAACGAGAAGAAGATCTGAAGACTAGTCGCACGAACAACACTTCGTTACAGTAAAAAACCGTACCATTCACGTGCGGAAAAGTCCTTTTTTTATAAGAGAACAGGACAACTTCGCAAGCTGTCTAAACCCGCACCAGTCGAGTTCCCCTGGGGCAGTCGACTGGCCTAGCAATAAATGCCAACCAACGGCTAGTTTTTGGGGGACACCAATCGACTGCCCTTGGGGCAGTCGACTAGTCGAAGGCTGAAAACCTTCTGTGAGTTTTGGCAGTCGACTGCTCTCTGGCCAGTCGACTGCCCTCTGGCCAGTCGACTGCCCAGCCTCTAAACTCACTTACAATCACTCCAAACATTTTCCTTCACGTGTGCCTTCAGGTACACTCCCTTGGCTCGCCTCTTGAAGTCATCTTCCTCTGTCTATCGTCCCTCGGATGCGCACACAAGCCTTCCCTTGGCATGCCTCCATGCCACCCTTCACGTGTGCCCTCGAAGTCCACTTCCCGGCTTGCCCTTGGAGTCCTCCTCCCTCGGCTCTCGTCCCTCGGATATGTTCTCCATGTGTGATTCTCCAAGTCCTGCAAACTCATCACACATATCAAATACAACAAAACACCCTAACCTTAAACTTAATGGCACACACATCAAAACCATGATCTTCCCGATCATTCTTGGGCCGATTGCCTCAACAATCTCCCCCTTTTTGACGTGTGGCAATATGTTTTAGTTTAGGGATAAAATACCAGTCAACAAAGTAAATAACAGTAGCAATTGAAAAACATAAGACATATCAAAAACCTAAGAGGTAACCTCCCCCTTAATCCATGTCTTCTCCCATTTTCAATTCTACTCACAATCCAAGTTAAGTTGCAAACCTAACTTACCAACAAGCAACAGCAAGAAATATAAGACATAGCAAAACCTAAGAGGTAACCTCCCCTTTAATCTATGTCTTCATCTATTTTCCATCATACTCCAAGATTTTAACTTAAACCACCCATTTTAAACTAAAATTCTAACTTAAACCACCCATTCTCTCCCTTTGACACCATCAAAACTATTGCCTCAAGCAACCCTAATCCATGGCATCAAATGAGAGTATTTTGGATTTCTGAAAAATAGCTCAGCAAGCTGAAATCAGGTGTGCCAGTCGACTGCCCTTGGGGCAGTCGACTAATACTCTGTCAGTTTGATTTTTCAACTTTTGAGCCGAATTTCAGAAACCTCCAATAAATTCTAGAAAATTCCAAAAATTATAAAAATTTGCAGGCATATTTGAAATAATATTCTCTATCAAGGAAAAATATCAGTTTGTGAAAATTTTCAATCATGCTTGACTTTTGACTAAGGTTCAAAATTGTTGAAAACCACTAAATTTGTATCAATATTTCAACCTAGTTTTGCATTCATAGATCTTCTAAGCTCATGGTAAAACATATAAGACATGAAATGGTTTTCAAATTTTTAAAATGTCCAACCATGATCTTTGGGCAAAGTGTCCATTAATTAAACACTTGCTCTCCCCATGGTTGGTCTATTTGTAATAATTTTGATACATTTAATGATTCAACACTATGTCACAAGCACAAGTGAACCACTTGTATCATCCTAATGGATCAAGCACCACCTTCCTAATTTATTACTCCATGGTTCATCCTATACTTCTACAAAACACATTCCAAGGCCTCTTCTTAAGGATGTAAACTCCGATTCGGGAAGAGGCTTGGTAAAAATGTTGGCAAGGTTTGACTTAGACTCAACACAGTGTAATTCTATGTCTCCCTTTACCACATGGTCCCTAATGAAGTGATGCTTCACTTCAATGTGTTTTGTCCTAGAATGGTGAACCGGATTCTTAGTCAAATTGATTGTACTTACATTATCACACAAGACTTTGACCTTGGAATAATGTAACTCATAATCCTCTAAGGTGTGCATGATCGAATGTAGTTGGGACACACAACCACCCATTGCCACATATTCGGCTTCCGTTGTTGATAGGACAACACATGGTTATTTCCTACTACTCCAACTAACTAAGGAAAACCCAAGGAATTGACACCCTCCACTAGTACTCTTCCTATCTAGCTTACACTCCGTATAGTCCGAGTCGGTGTATCCAATAAGATCAATATTTGGGGTTCTAGGATACCAAAGCCCGACATTGAGGGCACCTTTAACATACCTTAGGATCCTCTTCACTACCACCAAATGGGACTCTTTGGCACATGATTGGTACATTGCACACATACCTACCGCAAAAAGTATATCGGGTCTACTAGCGATTAGGTACAATAGACTCCCAATCATGCTCCTATATTGCTTTGAGTCTACCATTTTCCCTTCAATATCACTATCCATTTTCACATTTGTTCCTATAGGGGTAGATGCTACCTTAGCATTTTCTTGTCCAAACTTCTTTAGCATTTCCCTAGCATATTTAGTTTGAAAGACATGTGTCCCTTCATTTGTTTGCTTAACTTGAAGTCCTAAAAAGAAGGTTAACTCTCCTACATGACTCATCTCAAATTCATCTTCCATACACTTGATGAATTCTTGTAGAAAGTCACTATTTGTTGACCCAAAGATAATATCATCGACATACACTTGGGCAACAAATATGTCCTTATCCTTAGATTTTAGGAACAAAGTACGGTCAATTGTTCCTCTCCTAAACCCCTTAGACACTAGAAATGAAGAAAGCCTTTCATACCAAGCCCGGGGAGCTTGTTTCAATCCATTCAAGGCTTTTCTCAATTTGTAGACATGTCTAGGATAGTTTGGGTCTTCAAACCCGGGGGGTTGTTCTACATAAACCTCTTCCTCAATGACTCCATTATGGAATGCCGACTTCACATCCATTTGGTGAAGTGTGAAACCCATGTGAGCGGCATATGCTAGTAGAATTCTAATGGACTCTAATTTAGCTACGGGGGCATAGGTCTCATCATAATCCAATCCCTCAACTTGGTTAAACCCCCTAGCTACCAACCTAACCTTATTCCTAGTAATTTTGCCTTGATCATCTAGTTTGTTCCTAAAGACCCATCTAGTGGTTACAATGGTGCAATCATTGGGCCTAGGAACCAATTCCCATACCTCACTTCCCTCAAATTGATTTAGCTCTTCTTGCTTGGCTATGACCCAATCTACATCCCCTAATGCCTCATCAATAGCCTTAGATTCTAATTGAGAGATCAAAGCAATTTGACTACTTTGTTCCCTAAAGTAGGACCTAGTCCTTACCCCTTAAGTGACATCACCCACCATTTGGTCAATGGGATGATGTTGGTGATGTCTTAAGGATCTAGAGGTTACGGGTTCATTGACTACATGATCCTCATCCTCTAGGGTACTTCTCCCTCCCCCTTGATCATTGCCCTCCAAATGTAAGTATTGGATTCTTTGGGCAAGGGGTTGACATTCCTCTATGTCCTTATCAATTGAGGCTTTCTTAGGGTAAGTATGTGTAGATTCATCAAAATCAACATTTGAGGACTCCTCAATTACTTTTGTCCTTTTGTTGTACACCCTATAACCCCTACTAGTGGATGAATAACCAACTAAAATTTCCTCATTGGCTTTTGACTCAAATTTCCTTAGGTCATCCTTGGTGTTCAAAATGTACACTTTACACCCAAAGACTCTAAAATAACGGACTTGTGGAATTCTCCCATTCCACAACTCTAATGGTGTTTTACCTAAGATCCTATGTACCAAAATTCGATTTTGAATGTAACAAGTGGTATTAACCGCTTCGGCCCAAAAATAGCTAGGAAGGGAGTGTGCATTAAGCATAGTCCTAGTAGCTTCTTGTAGGACTCTATTTCTCCTCTCTACTACACCATTTTGTTGAGGAGTCCTTGGCCATGAAAATTCATGCTTATACCCATTTTCTACACAAAATTGTGAGAAGATTATGTTTTGGAACTCCCCACCATGGTCACTCCTAATTCGGTTAATCTTTAGGTGTTTTTCATTTTCTACCCTCTTACTAAACCCTATAAAGATTTCTAAGGTATCGTCCTTATGTTTCAAAAAGAACACCCATGTAAATCTAGAAAAGTCATCTACTATAACTAAACAATATTTACTCCCTACAAGTGAGGGAGTACTATGGCAATCAAAAAGATCAATGTGTAATAGTTCTAAAGGTAAAGTAGTGGTGGTTAGGGTTTTACCTTTGTGTGATGATTTTGATTGCTTACCCTCTTGGCATGCATCACACAATTTAGTCTTCTCATAATTGATCATAGGGAGCCCCTTTACCAACTCCTCCTTGACAACTCTTGCAATGCTCCTCATGTTGACGTGCCCAAGTCTTCGGTGCTACAACCACCCTTCTTCTTCTTGAGACATGAGACACTTAGGCAAATTGTTAGAAGCATAAGCAAGATCAAGATAATAAAGATTAGCCTCTCTATACCCTTCTGGTATGACATTATCGAACCCATTTTGTTTAATTAGGCATTTTCTAGCATGGAATTCAACCCTATAGTCCGCATCACATAATTGACTTACACTAAGTAAATTAAACTTCATGTCCTTAATTAAAAGTACTTTGTGGATAGAGATTGTAGGAGATACCTCAATGGAGCCCCTACCAATTATTTTGAGTTTCCCACTATTTCCAAAGGAAACCGAAACCATCCCTTCTCTTAGGTAGCTTATAGTGGTGAACTTGCTCACATCTCCGGTCATATGTCTTGAGCACCCACTATCTACTATCCATATGTTTGAGGCCTCCTTCACCTTCACCTATACACATGGAAAATACACTCTTTTGGTACCTAAATTTTTGATCCACAAGCATCATTTAAAAATTTTTTTGGTACCCAAGACTTCTTGATATTTCCCTTAGCCCCTTGTCTCCTAGAAGCACCATTCCTACCCATAAGTGAGACAAAGGCCACTTCCTTGGTCTTTGGCCTACATCCTAACCTGGCCTTTTTATAGACGGTTTTTTTACTGTTTATTATCATGTCAAGGTTACTAGAACCGATTTGAAACTTTCTAAGTGCCTTGGTTAGGTCTTCTACCTTTTTCCTTAGTTCCTTATTTTCATTTTCAAATCATGTATCATGTGACATGGTAGAGCAAGCATGCAAATCTTCCTTAAATTTTGTAGATTCTGCTCTAAGCATGGCAATTTCATCTTTTAAATTCTTAAATTTTCTTCTAGCTCTAGCTAAATCCATATTCGTACTAGAAATTATTTTGACTAAAGTAGAGGAGGGTAAGCTATATACCTCACTTACCGATGCCTCTGATTCGGATGATGGCAACAAAAAGCTTACCATTGCATAAATCTGTCAAGACAATCCTTAAGTACTTAAGAAGAACTAAGGATGTGTTCCTTAAGTACCATTGCATATGGAGAAGGATCAAAATAACAATTATCCAATTCTAAGGCACGTCCAGTAGGGAGCTTTAGCAAATATGTTCTGATGGCAACAGCAGCAATCTTTGCTCCATTTCCAACTCGCAGATTCGCTTCTCCCTTGATGAGTCTTCTTCTATTCCTTAGCCCCTGTATGTCATTACATATATGTGAGCTACACCCAGTATCAAGTACCCAGGTGGTTGAGGAAATAGAGTGACATTCAATAACGAAGATACCTAAAGAGAATGGGGCATCGGATGCATTCTTCTTCAAGGACTCAAGATAAACCTTGCAGTTTCTTCGTCAGTGACCCTCCTTGCCACAGTGATGCCAAGTGCCTTTTGGTGTCTTTTCAGTCTTTTTGGCCTTTTTCTTCTTTCCTTTATTCTGTTCTTTGGCCTTCCTCTTAGAACCTTTCTTCGAGGAACCAACTAACAGTACCGTCTTCTGATCCTGCTTCACAGAAGGCTCTATAGTCTTCAGCAGGTTGAGCAACTCAGGAATGGTAGTCTCCAGTTTGTTCATCCGATAGTTCATCACAAATTGTGAATAACTTTTGGGCAAACAATGCAGAATTAAGTCAATACTTAGTTCATGATCCATTGCAAAACCGAGTGTGCTCAGTCGCTCAATGTACCCCAACATCTTCAACATAAACTGTGAGACAGAAGTGTCTTCCTGCATCTTAGAGGTAAAGAGGAGTCTGGAGACCTCGAACCTTTCGGATCATGCTTGCTCGTCAAATAGCTCATGAAGATGGAAGATGATGGTATAAGCATCCATATGCTCATGCTGCTTTTGCAGCTCAGGTACCATAGCGGCTAGCATGATGTAACTCGCAAGTTCAGAATCGTTTACATACTTCTGATAGGCCACTAACTGGTCTGGAGTTGCATTTTCTGGAGGACGGTTGGGAAGTTGATCTTCAAGGACATAAGCAAGCTTTTCTGCCTTGAGGACTATCCTCAAGTTTCGAAGCCAGTCCATGAAGTTTGGCCCAGTCAGCTTATTGGTGTCCAAAATGGAACGCAAATTTAGAGAAGACATGATCGAGTGATTATCCTAGAAATACAAATTGAGCTTATGTGAGAAGAATGATAAAGAATGCATCAACATACATTAATTAAATCCTATTTAATTTTTCGAATTGAATAACCCTTTTTATCAATTCGGGAGATCGTAGGAACATCTCCAAATAGGTTGATATCCAACCATAGATAAGAACAATCATGGCTGTGGCCATCAAGTTATTCTTAGCTATGAAGGTAGGTAATTATACCGATTACATATCACATATATGTAATTATCACTTTATGCTATCAACTAATTAAATGTTTGCATAAATCATTGGGTTGTTAACTCATTAACAAGTATGCAACAATATACATAGTACCCAACTGCACCTCTCTTTACATCAACCTTGGTGTGGCACAACAAATCGATGCTCCAAGCTTAAGGCTGACCCATTAATCAAGAAATAGTTTTAATATGGTTGGAACTATTCAACCGTTTAGTCAGGCTTGGATGTGTCCAACAACCAAAACTAAGGATTGACATCTGACTCCAACTATATTTATCATAAACTAATTCCATGGTTTGAACATGTTGAAGTTCAAGTCGGGCATGGATGTGTCCATCAACCCAAACGAGAAACAAAACTCCGGTTCTAACCATATTAATGGAACGTGTTGGTCTTAATATTTTGTAAGGGGTTTTGGGTCTCATCCTTTTTCTAAGCACATTCATGACATATAATTATGTCATGCACTAACGATTTCCTTAATAAAGTATGTATGTGACTTAATTTATCAAGTCTCATTAATTGAATTAGGAACCGGATTTCCTAATTCTAATTTCATACTTTATTCAAGGAATTGTTTTGGGAAACAATTTCCTAAATTGTCATAATCAATTTCGGAAATAATATGTTTAAGACTTTGATTTCTCTAAATCAAATCTTATTAAATTAAGAGACAGACTCCCTTAATTCAACCACATATTATTTTCATGAAAATCTTATTTAAGAAAACTCTATAGGAAACCATTTTCCTAATTAATTTTGGAGACAACAATATGTAAGAGCATCACCTCTTAAATCAAATAGGGAAATTATCGTTTGAGAATCACCTCAAAATTTCCAAAATTTGATTACATATTTTATTTATGGATTTATTAATTACAACAAAATATTTTCTTTGGGTGGCTGCCCGAGGCTTAGATACCCAAAAAAAGGAATTTGTTGTAAATCTAATTTGGTCCGCTCCCCGAGGCATAACCAAATTAAACATGACAATTTTATTCAAAATTAGGAAATTAAATTACAACAACTAAATTTAAATTGGACGGCTCCCCGAGGCTCAATCGAATATAAAGAATTTTGTTAATAATTTAAAACCAATTCGAATTTAATTGTCAATTAATGATCCATAAATTTGTCTAGACTTTCTTTGAAAGAAAGTGCCTAAAATTGTGAGATTTCATAATAGGTTTTCAGAATAATTGTAAGTTTCTGGTACAAAGAAAACTTACATATTTCCAAAATTAGAAAATTTCCAAAATAGGAAATTTCCAAAATTGGAAAGTTTCCAAAAATGGGAAGTTTTCACAATTATCATAAAATTTCAGAAACTAGGATATTTCAAAAGTTTGCGAAATTTCATGAGGATTTCCAAACTTTGAAATTCCTAAATCTAAAATTTATCATAATTGGAAAGTTTCCATAATTGGAAAATTTTCCAAAATTGAGATCATGACAAAGTTTTCCGCAAAACAATTATATGATTATGTCGAACACTAACCGGCTCTGATACCACTGTTGGGACCGGGTGCATGTTGACATGGATACGGGTTCGTAATTTTAAAATTTAATTACGTGCAGCGGAAGGTTTAGCATAAATAATTTCTCAAATTATTTTAACCACGTATCTAGCATGCAACCTTATGTTGTGGAGACATGATCATATATTTAAAATTTTGCAGAAAGTAAACCAATTTACTTAATATCTCACGTAACTCAAAGAAAGGGACGAGATCCAACTGTAGCGTCCCTTGGAAGCTGCGCCTCTATTCGCGTCCACGCCAAGTTTTCTTCGGGATGACTTCGCAAAGCCACGAGTTTCATGCTGACAAGAACTACTAGATTCTCCAAAGGCATGACAAGAATACCAAGAGAGAGATGGAAAGACTAACCACCAAACGAAGAATGGAATCAAGATTCTGGGAGGAAGGAAGGAGTCTTCTTCTTTGACCTCTTCTTGGTGGTGGAAGCTCACGGCAAAGAGGGAGGGCTCTAGGGCCGGCGGCACTAGAAGAGGGAGAGAGAGAGAAGGAGAGGGAGAGAGGCTAGGCAAGAATCCTTGATCTCTTGGATTAATTTCCAAGCCTTGCCTTGGTACCTTTATATAGTAGCCTCTTAATCGCCAAGCCTCCTCTTAACGGAATAAATTTTTCATAAGAAATTTATCTTATAAATTTTTCTATGAATTATTCCGTTATGCCAAGTTTTTATTATAACTTAATTTATAATAAAAACAACCATGTCTCCCCTTTTATTATGGAAAGAAATTTCTTTACATAAATTTCTTTATCATGGTAAATCAATCCTTATTGATTTTATAAAATAAATAAACCAATCCAAGGTTATTTTAATTTCCATGAAAAATAAATCTCTTTATATAAATTTTTTAATTTATTTATAAATTTTTATATAAATTTTTTATCCATAATTTTATAAAACAAACCATGGCGTTTATTTTATAATTTGAACCAAAAATTGGTTCTCCCCTTTTATTTGGCCGGCCAAACAAAGAGGGTGGGGACCCTCTTTGGCCGGCCAAACCCAAGCCCGATTCACGAATTAAACTCATTTAATTCGTTCAATAAGTCTTCAAAAGACTTAGCCATTTTATGCTTCGATGCGTCTTGAAAAATTCAGATTCGACTTATCTCTCTTGATCGGAAAATCTAATTTTCAACTCGTTTTAAATCCCTCGGATTACTCGTAGTGCGTGTGACTAAATAGGCTTTCGATTTATGTTGGCCGTCTATAATTTACCAATTATAGAACGATCATGAGTGGCACCTAGTAGTACATCATGATCCCCAATTAATCGAAAGATCAACGGTTGACCTCAGAAATTATTCTGAAACCCTTCAGCAGCTCTAATGAATCGTGCCTCATTCCCTTCACCATCTTATACCCACTTGGTTCAGGACACGGTCTATGTGTGTCAGTCCCCACTAGGCTGACTACGTCACACCTAGCCCAAGTAATGTCTTTCTCGTCCAACGGATTCTAATTACTCTCATGTTTCTGAGAGATTCATACTCGGAACATGTGATGCTCTGGCCAGAGGCTTTGAGTAACAATCCGACGATAGGCCTTGGGTATAATCTCCTCGCAAGGAGTGGTGAATCCTTTGTAGGCTGTTCAAACATCTTCGGGCACTTCGGCTTATACCCAATCATCCTGGGTCCACACCTCCTTGGAGATGCTTGCTTAAGATGTCAAAGTATAAGTCTTCATGACCAAGATGACTTGAACACCGCAAGTCAAAGGAACATCGCACATAAGCTACAGTAAGAACTTCATTGACATGTCTATATGTAGACTATCATATGAAGTTTTACAGCCAGTCACTCCAATGAACTAGTTCCCTTAACTAGCATTCATGTTTATCTCCGGACATCCCAATGTCACCAGCCAGTGAGAATAATCTGATTAGAGAATAACCAATGCTAGTCTCAACAGAATTGATAGTGTCCGTATTTATCAATTCATCGACTAGGGACAATTTCAATACTTCACAATTGCACATGTAGAGATAATCACTAGTTGTGAATTCATCACAAATTCTCTCATGCTGTGAATTGTATTGTGGACATTCAGTAAATGAGTTTAAGATCTCAATCAAATACACGAACATGTATCAAATAGTGAATATTCATTTATTAAAATAAATGATTACATTCATAAGGCGATTGCCTTAGGACATTCT
>JAGFNQ010004189.1:236684-265123 GCA_024364735.1 Boesenbergia rotunda | reverse complement strand
GCGTTTCTTACTTATATGGCCAAGACGACAATGCCACTTGTAGGAGTCTATTCGATTATCTATTCTAGCACGTTTGTTGCTTACTTCGATATTGAAAACGTCACCGGATAAATCTAAAGTGTAGATGCCATTGCACAAAGTTCCATTCCCATAAAGAACGCCATTTAAAGTTATGTAACAACAATTGTTACTAAAAGTTAAATGATAACCCTTTTCATTCAAACATGAAATAGATACAATGTTCTTTATTAACGAAGGAACGAAATAACAATTATCCAATTCTAAGACACGTCCAGTCGGGAGCTTTAGCAAATATGTTCCGATGGCAACAACAGCAATCCTTGCTCCATTTCCAACTCGCAAATCCACTTCTCCCTTGACGAGTCTTCTTCTATTCCTTAGCCCCTGTATGTCATTACATATATGTGAGCTACACCCAGTATCAAGTACCCAGGTATTAGAGGAAATAAAGTGACATTCAATAACGAAGATATCTGAAGAGGATAGAGCATCGGATGCTTTCTTCTTCAAGGACTCAAGATAAACCTTGCAATTTCTTCGCCAGTGACCCTCCTTGCCACAATGATGGCAAGTGCCTTTTGGTTTCTTTTCAGTCTTTTTGGCCTTTTTCTTCTTTCCTTTATTCTGTTCTTTGGCCTTCCTCTTAGAACCTTTCTTCGAGGAACCAACTAACAGAACCGCCTTTTGATCCTGCTTTACAGAAGGCTCTACAGACATTAGCAGGTTGACTAACTCAGGAATGGTAGTTTCCAGCTTGTTCATCCGATAGTTCATCACAAATTGTGAATAACTTTTGGGCAAACAATGCAGAATTAAGTCAATACTTAGTTCATGATCCATTGCAAAATCGAGTGTGTTCAGTCGCTCAATATACCCCAACATCTTTAACACAAACTGCGAGGCAGAAGTGCCTTCCTGCATCTTAGATGTGAAGAGGAGTCTGGAGACTTCGAACCTTTCGGATCTCGCCTGCTCTTCAAACAACTCATTAAGATGGAAGATGATGGTATAAGCATCCATATGCTCATGCTGCTTTTGCAGCTCAGGTACCATAGAGGCTAGCATGATGCAACTTGCAAGTTCAGAATCGGTCACATGTTTCTGATAGGCCACTAACTGGTCTAGAGTTGCATCTGCTGGAGGATGTGTGGGAAGTAGATCTTCAATGACATAAGCAATCTTCTCTGCCTTGAGGACTATCCTCAGGTTTCGAAGCCAGTCCATGAAGTTAGGCCCAGTCAGTTTATTGGTGTCCAAGATGGAACGCAAATTCAGAGAAGACATGATCGAGTGATTATCCTAGAAATACAAATTGAGCTTATGTGAGAAGAATGATTAAAGAATGTATCATCATACATAAATTAAATCCTATTTATTTTACGAATTGAGTCACCCTTATTATCAATTCGGGAGATCGTAGGAACATCTCCAAATAGGTTGATATCCAACCATAGGTAAGAACAACCATGACTGTGGCCATCAAGTTTTTCTTAGCTATGAAGGTAGGTAATTATACCGATTACACATCACATATATGTAACTATCACTTTATGCTATCAACTAATTGAATGTTTGCATAAATCATTGGGTTGTTAACTCATTAACAAGTATGTAACAATATACATATCACCCAACTGCACCTCTCTTTACATCGACCTTGGCTGTGGCACAACAAATCGATGCTCCAAGCTTAAGGCTGACCCATTAATCAAGAAATAGTTTTAATATAGTTGGAGCTCATTCAACCGCTTAGTCAGGCTTGGATGTGTCCAACAACCAAAACTAATGATTGACCTCTGACTCCAACTATATTATTCATAAACTAATTCCATGGTTTGAACATGTTGAGGTTCAAGTCGGGCATGGATGTGTCCATCAACCCAAACGAGAAACAAAACTCCGATTCTAACCATATTAATGGAAGGTGTTGGCCTTAATATTTTGTAAGGGGTTTTGGGTCTCATCCTTTCTTTTCTAGGCACATTCATGACATAGAATTATGTCATGACTAACGATTTCCTTAATTAAGTATGTATGTGACTTAAGTTATCAAGTCTCATTAATTGAATTAGGAACCGGATTTCCTAATTCCAATTTCATACTTAATTAAAGGAATTGTTTTGGGAAACAGTTTCCTAAATTGTCATAATTAATTTCGGAAATAATATGTTCAAGACTTTGATTTCTCTAAATCAAATCTTATTAAATTAAGAGACAAATCCCTTAATTCAACTACATATTATTTTCATGAAAATCTCATTTAAGAAAACTCTATAGGAAACCATTTTCCTAATTAATTTTGGAGACAACAATATGTAAGAGCATCACCTCTTCAAACATATTTTATTCATGGATTTAATTAATTACAACAAATTATTTTCTAAGGGTGGCTCCCCGAGGCTCAGATACCCAAAGAAAAGTAATGTGTTGTAAATCCAATTGGACGGCTCCCCGAGGCTCAATCCAAATCAAACATGACAATTTCAATTAAAAATTGGAAAATTAAATTACAACAACTAACTTTAAATTGGACGGCTCCCCGAGGCTCAATCCAAAATAAAGAATTTTGTTGTCAATTTAAAAACTAATTCAAATTTAATTGTCAATTAACTATCCATGAATTTGTCTAAACTTTCTTAAAAGAAAGTGCCCAAAATTGCGAGATTTCAAAAATAGGTTTTCAGAATAATTGTAAGTTTCTGGTACAAAGGAAACTTACATATTTCTAAAATTGAAAAATTTCTAAAATAGAAAAATTTCCAAAATTGGAAAGTTTCCAAAGATGGGAAGTTTTCACAATTATTATAAAATTTCAGAAACTAGAAAATTTCAAACGTTTGCGAAATTTCATGAGGATTTCCAAACTTTGAAATTCCTAAATCTAAAATTTATTATAATTTGAAAGTTTCCATAATTGAAATTTTTTTCCGAAATTGAGATCATGACAAAGTTTTCCACAAAACAATTATATGATTAAGTCGAACACTAACCGGCTCTGATATCACTGTTGGGACCGGGTGCATGTCGACAAGGATACGAGTTCGTAAAATTTTAAATGTTTACGTGTAGCGGAAGATTTTGCATAAAATAATTTCTTAAATTATTTTAACTTCGTATCTAGCATGCAATCTATGGTGTGTTGACATAATCATAAAATAAAACTTTGCGGAAAAGTAAACTAATTTATTTTGTACCTCGCGTAACTCGAAGAAAGGGACGAGATCCAACCGTAGCGTCCCTTGGAAGCTTCGCCTCTATTCGCGTCCACGCCGAGTTCTCTTCGGGATGACTTCGCAAAGTCACGAGTTTTGTGCCGACGAGAACTACTAGATTCTCGGAAGGCACAACTAGAAAAACAAGAGAAGAAATAGGAAAGAGTGGAAACTAACCAACAAAAAAACGGAATCGAATTCCGAGAAGAGAGGAGTCGCTATCCGCTTCTTCTTCTTCTTGTTTGTTTCTCCTTCTTGTTGAAGCTCACGGCAACTCACCCTTGGGAGGGAGGTGCTTCGGCCCTAGGTCCTCAAGAGGGCGCCGGCCCTAATTGGCCAAGATGGCGCCGACCCTAGGTGGGGGAAGGGAAAGAGAGAAGAGAATTAAGAGAGAGAGAGGGAGCTCTATGTCGATTATCCAAATCTTAGGAATCCAAGGCTTGCCTATGGTTTCTTATATAGTTGCTTCTCCCTTGCCAAGTCTCCTCTTAACCGAATTAACGGAATTAACGGAATTAACGGAATTAGTTATCATAAGAAATTTATCCTATAAATTCTCTTATGAATTATTCCGTTTAAACCAAGTTTTATTATAACTAACTTTATAATAAAACTAATTAGTTATCATAAGAAATTTATCCTATAAATTCTCTTATGAATTTTATTATAACTAACTTTATAATAAAACTAATTAATTATCATAAGAAATTTATCCTATAAATTCTCTTATGAATTTTATTATAACTAATTTTATAATAAAACTAATTAATTATCATAAGAAATTTATCCTATAAATTCTCTTATGAATTATTCCGTTTAAACCAAGTTTTATTATAACTAACTTTATAATAAAACTAATTAATCTCTCCTTTTATTATGGAATAAATTTTATAAGAAATTTATAAACTTTCTTATTATGGAAAAATCAATTCATAATTGATTTTATAAAATTAAAATAAACCAATTCATGGATTATTTTAACTTCCATAAAAAGAATAAATTTCTATAAATTTATTTATATAAATTTCTTTATACAAATTTATTTATCCATAATTTATAAAATAAATCGCGCTAGATTTACTTTATTAATTAAACCAAAATTAATTGGTTTTCTCCCCAATAAGTGGCCGGCCAACCAAGGAGGGTTGGCACCCTCTTTGGTCGGCCCAAACCGAGCCGAACCAACGCGAATTAAACTCATTTAATTCGCCCAAAAAGCCTTCAAAAGACTTAGCCATTTTTAGCTTCCATTGCGCCTATGATTAACTCAGATTCGACTTATTTTTCTTGATCGGAAAATCCAATTTTCAACTCGTTTTAAATCCCTCGGATTACTCGTAGTGCGTGTGACTAAATAGGCTTTCGAATTATGTTGGCCGTCTATAATCAACAAATTATAGAACGATCATGAGTGGCACCTAGTAGTACATCATGACCCCCAATTAATCGAAAGATCAACGGTTTGACCTTAAAAGAAATTATTCTGAAACCCTTCAGCAGCTCTAATGAATCGTGCCTCATTCCCTTCACCATCTTATACCCACTTGGTTCAGGACACGGTCTATTTGTGTCAGTCCCCACTAGGCTGACTACGTCACACCTAGCCCAAGTAGTGTCTTTCTCGTCCTTTGGATTTCTAGTTACTCTCATGTATTTTAGAGACTCGTACTCCAAACATGATATACTCTGGCCAGAGGTTTTGAGTAACAATCCGACGATAGGCCTGGGTATACATCTCCTCGCAAGGAGTGGTGAATCCTTTGTAGGCTGTTCAAACATCTTCGGACACTTCGGCTTATACCCAATCATCCTGGGTCCACACCTCCTTGGAGATGCTTGCTTAAGATGTTAAAGTATAAGTCACCATGACCAAGATGACTTGAACACCGCAAGTCAAAGGAACATCGCACTTAAGCCGCAGTAAGAACTTCATTGACATATCTATAGATAGATTCCATATGAAGTCTTACAGCTAGTCACTCCAATGAACTAGTTCCCTTATCTAGCACCCATGTTTATCTCCGGACATCCCAATGTCACCAGCCAGTGAGAATCAGCTGATTAGAGAATAACCCATGCTAGTCTCAACAGAATTGATAGTGTCCATATTTATCAATTCATCGACTAGGGATATTTCAATACTTCACATTTGCACATTTAGAGATAATCACTAGTTGTGATCTCATCACAAATTCTCTTATGCTGTGAGTTGTATTGCGGACATTCAGTAGATGAGTTTAAGATCCCAATCAAATACACAAGCATGTATACTCAAATATTGAATTATCATTTATTAAAATAAATATTTTACAATCATAAGGCGATTGCATTAGGACACTTCTCTCATATCACTAACAATTAACACTTGGACTTCCATGTGAAGACATATACAGAAGTATATCATGGTCAAGCATGTATATGTTTCATAGGACGAGTAAGGAATGCAACTGTATCTGAAACATAGTCCTGATTGGTCTCCGTGACCAACCAGGTCTGTTGATTACGTGATACAGAAACATATCTGATTAGTCTGGGGAGCGATCAGATTTCAGAAAAAATTCTGAAATTCTGATACGTTCCTGATCAGACTGCATTAACAATTAACATCCCGTAACAGTGAAGTAGACTCTATTAATATTCGATATTTCAGAAAAATTTCTGAAACACGACATTAAGAATAACAGTCATGACTCAAACAAACCTTTTCTTATGAATTTGAACATTCCAACATAGGTTTGTATCAAATCAGTATTTAGGTTTTGTTTCAAGTACCACTTGAACAAATTTGTACTTCCTTAGTACCAGGATTGTACCAATGGAGGATCAAATAAGTTTCAATTGTAATTGATTTGTATCAGATTTGTTAGGAGTATGATCATTAAACTGATACAATTTGATGAGAAGAGATTGGTTTGAGGAGGTTTTGGATCAATTTGGAATGATCTGGGAGTTCCTTGATCAGAGTTGGTCTGATCGATCACCAGACCGATCGGAAGCACCCTTGATCGGTCGGTGGACCGATCAGGGATGATACAGAATGGTTTCTGAAACTGATCAGTTTCAGAAACAAGTTCGTTTCAACTCTTAATCACTCTAATCCCTAATACAATCAGATTTACTCCCTAAATGAGTTCCATTAACCATAAATCATTTAATCAAAACAAGCAATCTGATTCGGGTCTCTTAGCTAAGATTCATTTTATATCAATGATTAAGAATTTCCATGGATTAATATACCATCACTAGGTTGACTGATCAATTATGTTCTAAGCATGCTCTTGGCATGATCTTGAGTTTTCAAAAATAGATTTATGTCAAAGCATGATAAGTATGTTCTAAGCATGAACTTGAATGTCAAAATATGTTTGTATCAAAATTTCAAGGCTGGTATGCATACCATCACTTGAACAGGAAGTTTCTAATCATGGATAGCATGGATGCATATTGCTATTTATCAACATCAATACATGAATGAAATCTATGTGTGCCAAGGCATGATCGGAATGTTTTTAGCATGATCATTTTTTGTAACACTCCAAAAATTTTCCATATGAAATATTATTATGAAACATTATGAATTCATGAATATGAAATATTATGGAATTCATGAAATATTATCATGAAATATTATGAAACATTATGAATTCATGAATATGAGATATTATGGAATTCATGAAATATTATCATGAAATATTATGAAATATTATGAATTCATGAAATATTATTATTAAATATTATGAATTCATGAATATGAGATGTTATGGAATTCATGAAATATTATCATAAAATGTTATGGAATATTATGAATTCATGGAATATTATTAATATTATGAAATTTCATGATGGGCTTGACTTAATGGGCTTTGATATGGATTAGTGCAAAATGTGATAAAAAGGAGGAAGCAAGGATTGAACCTTGAACCTCCTAGATGCACTCACCATGTCATAACCAATAAACCAAGTAATGTTTCTTGTAGAGGGAATAAGAAACATGCTTGTTAAAAGCTAGGGAAGTGAAGAGACATGTCTTTTCATGAGAGAAGTATAAATAAGGGAAAGAGAAGTTGGAATAACTTCCTCTTCTTCTTCCCCTTCACCCTCACCACCGAAATTCCCTTCTCCCTTTTCATTTTCGAAACACCGCCCTAGGGTTCCAACCCTAGGGAATTGGAAGGAGGAAGAAGTCTACAAGGGTCTTACCCTCTACTAGGGTCAAGGGTTCTATAGAAGTGCTAGGAAGGAGAACACTCACCTTCCTTCAACCAAGGGCACCTTAAGATTTTAGAGAAGGAGAAATTCAAGCGAAAGGATGTAAGTAATCCCCTCACCTGCATTACAATAGTTCGAGTGCCTAAAATGGTTTAAACATAGGATGAAGCACTTGATGTTCCGGCCAAGAAGGTTTTTAGGGCTTGCGAGAGTTTAAACTACTCCTATACTTGCATATGTTTTTCCTCATGATGTGTGACTAAATAGATGATGATAATATGATGTTTTCCTTGTCCTTAAGCCCCCAAAAACCCGGAGTAGGCTTGCTGGAATTTTCGGTCAAGGACCTCTTTTAGGGCTTAGATAGGTTTAAACTCCTAGTATGCTTGATAATGACCCTTCCTATGATATGTAAGATGATATATGATGTAAATATGGTTTATTCATGGTTTTAACATGCTTAGAAACTAAGGTATGTATGCTGGAATTTTCTGTAAAGAATGATAAGTAGGACTTAAAAAGGGGTAACAACCCCAACATGCCTTCTAATGTCTCCCCTATGATGCCTACCTTAATGTATGATGTTAGGGTAATGTTTTTCATGGTTTATCATGCTCTAAACATAGAGTTTATATGCTAGAATTTTCTGATTAAATAAGAATGAGGGCTAAGGGGGAAGCTAGAACCCCAATTAGGCACGCCAAGGATACTCATGATATGCTATGAGTAGTATAGGTGATAACATGTCTTTTTCCATGCTTTTTCATGCTCTAAGAATCATGATGTACATGTCTATGTTTAAGCTCTTTAAACACCCTTATGTTAAGCATGGCTTATGTATGATGAAATGCCTAAGAGATGCTTCCCTGTAAGTCGGGACTAAGAGCACTCTTCATGATAAGATAAGAGGCATGCCATGCTCATGATATGACAATGATGTGATAGGTTATGATGATATGCTTATGATATGATAAGAATGTGCTATGCAACCCCTAGGTCGACGGACTATGAACGGACCTAGTAAGAAACAAGAATATGCTATGCTTATGATATGATAAAATCCATGTATGCTATTTTACTTTGTATGGCTTGTACCGGATCCTAGCAAGGTCCACGGGTGGGCTCCGGATGCAGCCCCTAGGTCGACGGACTATGAACGGACCTAGTAAGGGGATGGGCTCCCGAGAAGCCCCTAGGTCGACGGACTATGAACGGACCTAGTAAGGGGATGCCCCTAGGTCGACGGACTATGAACGGACCTAGTTTCCCTAGTAGGTTAGAGACTAGCTACCTCGGCCTATTAGGGATGCGCGCATTATGTATGTATGTAAGAGGTACAAGCCGGGATCCCCCAATGATGATGGATGTATGTTTAAGTACCTATATGTATGATTTTAAGAAAAGCATATGCATGAACTCATCCTATGCATGTTTTCAAAAGAGCATCTTGCATTCACATTTCTTGTCATGACTATATGACTATTATTCTATAAAGGTGAATTATGTTAAGTTCAAGTATGCTTCTTATGATAAGTACATATGCTCCCTTATGCTATGTTAAGTTAAGTGTTTTTAATGCTATGCACTGTTATGACATGATGTTTTCTCTACTTGATGGAACGTATGATTTTGTGAGTAGGAAAGGATCTTACTAAGCTATATGCTTATAGTTTCCATGTTTCCCTTGTACTGCAGAAAAGGGTAAGGAATGGATAAACTAAAGGGAGCAGCAGGAGGGGCAAAGATGTGTGTGGTGGTGGCATGGTGGAAGAAGATCTACTCATATTTTATTTAGTTATGCATAGTATTGCATGTTAAATGTTGAATCATACTTACTAAGTTGCTACTTGCAGATAATTAGACTCATATGGATATTTCATGCTCACTCTTGCTCATATGCTAAGTACTTAGCTTATACTTGCTAAAGAACTTTAGTATTATGTTATCCTTCCTCATACTTACTCCTCTGTCTTAAGAAATGGCTATGTGGCAAGCTTCTATTATGCAAATAAGAATGTGAAGGTACCTAGCATGCTCTCCTCAATGTCTAAGATGTTTAAATGGTTTCATGCCTTACATGTTCAAGTACAAGATTATACATGTATCATGTTCAAGTTTCAAGTTTTTAAACGCTTCCGCTAAAACGAAAATTATGTTCGCGTAACCCCACCCTAGTGTGAGAAGGGCGGGCGTTACATTTTTATTCCAAACAAATTTGATAATTCAATCTACACCTAAGTATTGATATCTCGATAATCCAAATAATATTGGGTATATGAAAAACGTCAAGTTTGATGAGAAATCAGCTAAGTCATAGAAGTTAAGTATTGAGTCTTGAATCATCACAAACTATGAGCTCATACTTGTTTCCTAACATGTCTTCATGTTGTGTAACACATATAGTAAACTCATGGCATACTAGAACAGGTTCAAAAACACCTTAAGCTTGAGTTATGGCATATCATTAATCATCATTTACAGTAAACATAAATTGCTATAGGAAAATCAATTATCCTAAGCAATTCATGGCAAGAGCAAGTTGTGGGTTAGTCTAACCCATTCACGTGAATTTGAGGAAATGGTAAGCACATTCCTAACTAGGAATGACTATATGTTTGGAGCACCAAATATCAACCCCCCCATGTTGATAGATGCTCCCCCTCAAACTAAGCTATACAATTCAAAAGATAGAGGTTTTAGGTACCCAAATTTTGGGACCTAATGAATCTACAATGAATGACTTTGGCATCCATGCCTTAGTCATTTTCTTTCTAGCCTTTTGAACCCTAGAGGAATTTGGTGACCTAAATTGAGTTCTTGACATTAAAGACATGACACTAGGTTCTTTAGGTTGGTAACCTAAACCAACCTTGTTGTACATCGCCCTTTGTGAGTTGAGTATCATATCTAATGTTTTAGAGCTTGTTGAAAACTTCTCAAGAACATTCTTGAGGTTTTCAACTTCACTCTTCAAGTTCTTATTTTCATCCTTAAGGGATTCATCATGCAAAGCATTAATATCCTCAACCTTAGAGGATCTCAATTCTTTTACTTCCAACCTTAATGCTTTGACTTTAGCCTTAGATTTATTAAGCATTTTTGTCAAGCACGCTATTGTTCTATAGCATTTGTCTAGCTCGGGAGAGATTACCTCTTCATCATCCGAAGATGATGAAGGCGCGGTTGAGGAGCTTGATTCGTTATCATTTCCTTCATTTGAGTCTTCTAAGGCCACTAGAGCCATGTAACAGTGAGTCCACTCCTCCATTTTCTTCTTTTTGTTGTCACATGCCACTAAAGCAATACCTTTCTCTTTTGAACTTTTGTTAGAGATCTCATGTAGTTCCATTTCATAAAATAGATCTTCTAACTTAACAAAAGATAAATCCTTGGAAACCTTGTAAGCATCCACCATAGATGACCACAAGGCATTCCTAGGAAATGATTTAAGGGCATACCTCACTAGGTCTCGGTTTTCTACCTCTTCACCAATGGAGTGGAGACCATTCAATACTTCGTTGAATCGACAATGAAGCATACTTACAGTTTCATTTTCTCCCATTTTCAAGTTCTGGAGTTGGCTGTGAAGGAGATCCTTCTTGGCTGTCCGGGTGTCTTGAGTTCCTTTATGGAGCTCAAGGAGTTTGTTCCATAAGTCTTTGGCAGAGATGAAGGAACCAATCTTGATCAATTGTTCTTTGGTCATCCCACATTGTAAGGTGACCACAGCTTTGGCATTTGCTTCCCCCTTCCGGATTTGCTCAGCCAACCACTTGAAAAACTCAAGCTCCTTTCCTTCATTATCCCTTGGAAGGGAAAACCCCTCCTTGACAGCGAACTACAAGCTCATGTTTGTCTTTAAGTAAAACTCCATTCTTGACATCCAATATGAAAAATCAGTGCCGTCGAGGAATGGAGGTCGGTTTGTGCTCAATCCTTCTCTTCCAGTCATCTTGTTGAAAGCTCTCGGATGTTAAGCCGTGGACAGAGCCCCAAGCTCTGATACCACTTGTTGGAACCCGGATGGCTAGAGAGGGAGGGGGGGGGTGAATCTAGTCGGACACAAAACTTTTGAGGCTTTTCAAATCTTTCTGCACTTCAGAGTTAGGCAGCAGAAGCAAATGCAGAAACAGAAAACTAAAAACAACAAACCAAAGCAAAGGAAGGCAAACCGACGCTAACACCTCGATATACAAGGTTCGGTGATAACTTGCCCCTACTCCTTGGCGTGCCCGTAAGGTGGGTGATCCCTTGATCGTCGGCAGATCAAGCCCTGGTGAACACCGGATAAGATAGAGCCTCCTTCTCGGTGGAGAAACCTCTCCACAGATCTCACGGATGATTGAACTTGAGTACAAGAGATCACACAAGAAGGAACGCTCACAAAGATCTCACAGGAATGTAACAAGATCGCTCAAGCACAAAGCAACAGAGAGCACAACCCCACAGCAAAAACATCACTCGTTTTTCTGTCTTCCTTGTTGTTGTCGCTCCTCTGCTTCCAGCCTCGCCTTAAGCTCCTTCTCACAATCGTAAGCTTCATCAGCATCCACTGAGCCAGCCTGAACCCACTGACCTCCCTGAGCACTCAGTCCACTGAAGACTTCCTCTCCAGCTGAGTCTCCATCAGTCGCCAGCTGTTCCAGTTGCCGTTGAAACCTAAGAAGGAGAAACAAACAAACCTGCTCCAAGGAAAGCCTCCCATTGACCCTCCTTGAGTATTTGAATCACCTGCTATCACCTGCACACTCCAACAGAGGCTTAGCAATGCATATCAAATGAAATCAGCAATGTATCAGAGAATCGGCAGAGAAAATAGGCTCGATCAGAGCGTCTGACAGTGCAGTTTGAATTAAAGTGATCGGTCACCGGACCGATTAGAGGGTCTCCTGATCGGTCACCAGACCGATCAGGATGGGTTCAGAACGATCAGGCTTCGTCCTGATCATTCCCCAACGCTCAATCAGAAATCGTGATTTCCTTGGGACTCTCCTGGACCGATCACCAGACCGATCTCAGGTTGTGGATCGATCACCAGACCAATCCACCTCTTTGCCGGGCGATTTCTGAGTTTCGCAGTCCAAACCTCCTGATCGATCATAAGATCGATCAGGGAGCCGCCTGATCGGTCACCAGACCGATCAGGTCATGACCAGACAGATCAGGGTCTGTCCTGATCGATCATAGAGAGGAACCTGCGACGCTGGATCGTTCTTCAGAACGATCTGCATAGTGATCCTGATCGGTCCACAGACCGATCAGGAGCATATTAGCAAGGGAACTCAACCTCAAAGTGTGCTCCCTGATCAGTCACCAGACCGATCAGGAGCCAAGCAGTGGGTGAAACACATACTCCCTGATCGGTCACCAGTCCGATCAGTCATCGCTGGATCGGTCACCAGACCGATCCACGAAGGAGCACCGTGCCAACTCCCTGATCGGTCACCAAACCGATCCAGGGGCTCCAACCTAGCCCTCTAAGCTAGAGTTTCATCCAACCTAGCCCTCCAAGCTAGGACTTTTCACCCAACCCTCCAACTTGGGACTTTTCACCAAACCCTCCAAGTTAAGACTTTTCAAAACCTAGCCCTCCAAGCTAGGACCTGGCTTCACTCACCAGGATTTCATCTAACCTGGCTTCACTCACCAGGACCCAGCTTCACTCACCGAGATTTCAATCACTTGGCTTCACTCACCAAGACCCGGCTTCACTCACCGGGATTTCAACCTAGCTTCACTCACTAGGATTTCCATCACCTGACTTCACTCACCAAGACCCGGCTTCACTCACCGGGATTTCCATCACCTGGCTTCACTCACCAGGACCCGACATCACTCACCGGGATTTCAACCACCTGGCTTCACTCACCAGGACCCGGCTTCACTCACCGGGATTTCATGCCCAGTCCCCCACCAGGACTTAACCCAAATTCGCTCAACTAAACTTAAATCATTGTCAACACCAAAACAACAATCGTGCCAGACTGCATCAACACCTAAATCATGTGTTAATGATTCTTTAGGTCCCAAAATTTGGGTACCCAAAACCTCTATATTTCGAATTGTATAGCATTGGTTGAGGGAGAGCATCTATCAACATGGGTTGTTGATAATGGGTGCTCCAAGCACATGATCAGGGAAAATTGTTATCCACATGACGAAATATGGAAAATTCAAATTAATTTTTTTTTCTCCACTATTTTTTTATATAATCCCTTGGTTAATGATTTTTATGGAGTTCATTTGTCAAATTACTTAACCATGCATAAGTATAACCTACCTTAGTATTAAAGTTCTACCATGATCAGATTTATTTCCAAACAAAGATGAAATTATCTAATTCAACTATACCAAATAACAATATACATTCAATCCATGTGTAGTAATTTTCTGTTTGAATGTATGCAAACTTGTTTTGGGAAATATATTTTGGTTAAGGGAAACTCTTTTTAGGATCAAATTAGATTAAATCTAATTGTATAAGGGCTTAGGAGTAGTTGAGAGTTGAAAAGAAAACTGGTTCTGAAACATATCAGAGTTTCTGAAATCGTGATTCTAAATTCTGATGATTTGTAAACCGAGAAACTCTCTGTATTGAACCTGATCGGTCCACCGACTGATCAGGACTCACCCTGATCGGTCACTGTGACCGATCGGATCAATTCTGATCAGCGAACTCCCTGACTGGTTCAAAATTGGTAAATCATCAAGAGTTGGGTTTATGGTTAAGACCTACTTGGAACAAACCTGATTCAATCCAATTACAGTTGAAACATACTGATCATACTTGGAACAAACCTAATACTGATTTGATACAAATCTGTGTTGGAATTTTTTAAAATCCATAAGAAAAGGTGGCTTGAATCATGACTTTTGTTTCTTGATGAGGACTAACCTCTAGTCAAGAAATTCATATTGTGCTTCAGAAATTTTTTTGAAATACTTATTTGTCTACACCCGTGTGGTGGAATGAGTTTTGGTTTAAACAAACCTGTTCCTGAAAATATCAGTTGTTAATGCAGTCTGATCAGGAACGTATCAGAGTTTCAGAATTTTTTCTGAAATCTGATCGGTCCCCAGACTAATCAAAAATATTTCTGTATCGAATAATCAACGAACCTGATCAGTCACGGAGACTAATCAGAACTATGTATCGGATACAGCTGTGTTCCTTATTACCATATGATGCATATATATTATTGCCATGATACATTTATGGTATATGCCTCTCATATGCACTTCAAAAATTTACCTTTCATATTTTGTGTTTGGGGAGAGACCCTTGTTTAAGGGGGAGGTATGTTTAAACTTAATAACCATACCCTTTTCGATGTTTGACAAAGGGGGAGAGAATGGTTGATTAAGTTTAGGGTTTAGTATTGTAGGGGGAGGATTTTGATTCCCTTATGATAATTGAAATTGAATTGATTTCAATTGATTACTAATACCTAAACTTAAATCGAGTTGTCAAACAACAAAAGGGGGAGATTGTTGAGACAGTCTGACCCGATTGTTGTTTTGGTGTTGACGCCGATTTAAGTTTGGTTGAGTAGATTCGGCTTAAGTCCTGGTTGGGGACTGGGCATGAAATCCCAGTGAGTGAAGCCGGGTTCTGGCGAGTGAAGCCGAGTCCTGGCGAGTAAAGCCAGGTGACCGAAATCCTGGTGAGTGAAGCCAGATCCTAGCGAGTGAAGCTAGGTCGAATGAAATCCCGGTGAGTGAAGCCGGGTCCTGGTGAGTGAAGCCAGGTGACCGAAATCCTGGTGAGTGAAGTCGGGTCCTAACGAGTGAAGCTAGGTTGAATGAAATCCCGGTGAGTGAAGCCAAGTCTTGGTGAGTGAAGCCAAGTGACTGAAATCCTGGTGAGTGAAACCGGGTCCTAGCGAGTGAAGCTAGGTGACCGAAACCCTAGTGAGTGAAGCCAGGTCCTAGTGAGTGAAGCTAGGTTGAATGAAGTCCCGGTGAGTGGAGCTGGGCACAGAGTCTTGGTCCAGGGGACTGAGCATGAGTCAGAGAAGACTAGAGAGCTTGTTCTCTGGACTTAGAGTTGAATTGGTCGGAGCTAGATCGGTCTGGAGACCGATCAGGGAGTTGACACTAACTCCTTGTTGTGGATCGGTCTGGTGACCGATCCAGGGAAGTCTGATCGGTCTGGTGAACGATCAGAAAGAGAACAGAATGCTTATGTTCGGCTCCTGATCGTTCTAGTGAATGATCAGGGAGAGAACAGAAGGGTTCTGTGTGGTTTTTGATCGTTCTAGTGAACGATCAGAAGAAAGGATCAAAAAGCTAATGGAGAACTCTGATCGATCTCCAGGACCGGTCAAGTTCCTCCTGGACAGATCAGGATAGTGTTGGATCGAGAAAATCGATAGAGGGGGGGGGTGAATATCGGAAAACTTTCGGATTTGAAAACTAAGAGAAGTTGCACAGCGGAAGTTAAAAACACACAACGCAAACACGGGAGGTTTACTTGGTTCGGAGCCTGTGTCGACTCCTACTCCAAGGCCCACGGTCGTTGACCGTTTACTTTGGGCAATTCTATATAGGCGCAAAAAGGTTTACAAAATTTGATTACAAAGATAAGTGCAGTAAATAAAAAGAACGCTCTTCTTTACCGACGTCCGGAGTAGATCGACTTTTTCGGAGCAGCGGGACGTCGTCGGCTCGAGTTGGAGGGTTTCCAGAGCAAGGCGCGAGAGCAGAAGAGCTTTGAGGCGTTGAGTGAATTGATGTTCTGAAGCCTTGGTCGAGGGCCCTTTATATAGGGCCTGGGGGCGCCCGGGATGTCGGGGGCGCCCCCCACGTGGCCTTTGATCCGCCAAAGTCTCGGTCGCGTCTGATCCTCTGGATCCGCTTTGACCGGGGCGCCCGGACCGCTCGGGGCGCCCGGATTGACCGGGTCAAAGAGTTATCTGCTTGGCTTCGAAGGGAGCTTCGGTAGCTGGCCTGGGTCGAGGCATGCGCATGGGGGCGCCCGGGATGCAGGGGCGCCCGGGAGCAGCGGGGGCGCCCGGGAGCGCGGGGGCGCCCGCAGGATGCACTGTCGAAGCTTGTTTCTGATTTGCGTGTTTTGTGTTCACCTTGGGGGCGCCCGGGACACTCCGGGCGCCCTACTCAGTCATTGCCTCTCTCCTTTGAGGCTTTCTGAGCTGCAGACACACGTTCCTTCGGTCCTGCATCCAGGGTTAGTCCAAAACACAACAATACATTAAGTGGTTAGATTATACAGCCTTAGCTGTCTTGGTTCTGACTTTGGTCTCCAAAATGGAGCCCTAGGTCGAACCGACGCCTACTGTTCCCTCGACGGGGAACGCGTCCTCACCTACTCCTCTCGGGAGAATTTACCTGATGCCAACCGTTCCTCTGGTTGGACTTTTGCCTGACGGTCCTTTGTCAGGTCTTGGATGCCGAGCTGCCCTTCGCTCGGTGCCTAGCATTCCTTCGCTAGGGCTTCAGTCCCAGGTTGTCCTTCGCCTGGCGCCTAGCAGTCCTTCGCTAGGGCTTTTGACCCTGGCATTCCTTCGCCAGTGCCTAGCAGTCCTTCGCTAGGTCTTTTTCTGCACACTAGACTAACTTGTTAGAAAACAAGTAAGACTTAACTTTTGACCTCTGTTGCCATTATCAAAACACAGGTTTGACTTGGGTGCATTCTGCACCAACAATCTCCCCCTTTTTGATTTATGGCAACCCTAGTTCAAAAAGTTAAGTTTAAGCAAACATGAAAAAAATGTTAAATTTTGTTCCCTCCCCCTGGAAGGAATCTCCCCCTAGATTTTTCAAAAATTCGTGGGGTTAAAAAAACTTTACTTGTACTTTGAAAACTTAAGTTTTAGGTAGTTAGAAATCTTTCAGTAACTTAAGTTAAAAGTACATAGGAGTTTTTGAAGCATGATTTTAGAGTACTTAAAAAGTTTGAAGCTTTAAGTTTTAAGGTACTCAAAAGTTTTGAAAGTGTTAGCTTAAGTACTTAGTAGGATTTAAAAAGCTTAAGTACTTAGTAAGATTTAAAAAGCTTAAGTACTTAGTAAGATTTAAAAAGCTTAAGTACTTAGTAAACTTTGAAACACTTTAGTACTTAAGTGCTTAATAATTTTGAAAAATTTAAGTACTTAATAAATAGAGTCCATTTGGAAAACATAAGTACTTAATACAAAAAACTTAAGTACTTAGTAACATTGTACTTATCCAGTTTTGAAAAACTTAAGCTTAAAGTAAAAAATTTGATAAGCTTAGGTTAGAAAATTTTGAAAGGCTTGAGTACTTAGCAAAATTTTGAAAGCTTAAGTAAAAATTTTGAAAGCTTTAAGAACTTAAGTAATTTGACAAGCTTAAGTTAGAAAATTTTGAAAGGCTTGAATAAAGGATAAAATTTTGAAACCCTTTTGAATAAAGCAAAAAAATTTTTGAAACCCTTTGAATAAAGAAAATTAATTTTTGAAAACTTTTTGAATAAGTAAAATTAATTTTTGAAAAACTTTTTGAGAAACTAAAATTAATTTTACTCTCTCCTTTCCTATCTCTCCCCCTTTGCCATATATCAAAACAGATAATTATAGCAGAAATAAGATTGCATAAAGGAAATAAGTAAGATTTTGCTGTACTGAACCAATTCATAATTAGACTTAAACTAAATCAGTCAATTTTCTCTGTAGGGACCTGTCTAACCCAATTAGCTACTTACTAACTGTTATAAACAGTAGTTTTTGCTAGGGTTAGTCAAGTTAAGTGTTTCTGTTCAAGTTAGATTTTCTAAGCTTGACACTTAACTTGATTGCTATGTAAGTTGTATTTAGTGCCCCAATTACTGCAGATGCACTGACTTAAAGCATCTTGAATTAAGGCAAAGACCTAAGCATCTCAACCCTTTCTAGGTTATCAACCAAAAGTGCCCTAAGGTGCTTGTGAGATGCTGGCTTCTAAGTCTATAGGTGCATGCAGTTCTAGGGTTAGGGCCTAGGCTAAGTCCATTTTCGAAAAGGCCCTAGTTTTGAAAGGGGGTAGTTTTGAAATAAAAATAAAACTAAGTCGAAAATGAAAACTGATTTTGAAATTAAGTAAAACAGTTTTTCAAATTCTATTTTTAAAAACAAATCAAGTAGAGCAGAAAAAAAAAGTTAATCTATTCTACAGAACACAATCCTAACTGCTGAATTAAGAATACTCATAAACTGGTCAACAGAGAATAGTCAACATAGTCATACAGTCAAGCATGAGTCAACCCTACTGAGTAGGGGCAGTCAAATAGGTACAATGCTAAGTGAATCTAAGACGAAGGACCGGGATGGTCAGAGGAGCCTGGCTGCCAGGATCGAAATAGGGTCATCATCTCGTGATACTCTGCCTCTCTGGCCTCCCTCTCGGCTCGAAGGGCGCTCATGTAACTGTTATAGTAGCCCAGATTTGTCTCCATGTTTTCGGCGTGATTGGCCTCCACTTCTTCTCGGAGGCTCTGAACACGTGTCTCTAGCTGAGCCACTCGATCGTAGAGTGTCGGTGGAGCGGGCTCATCTATGTGCGCTCGGGCTGCTGCTGCTAGATCTCCGACGTCAACTTCGACCTCCTCGTCGGAGTCGATCGGAGCTCCGGCCTGCTGTCGTCTCCAGCTTAGAACCCCGGTGGCCGATACCTCTAGACCCGCTAATGAGAAGTTCCTAAATCCTATTTCGTCAAAGTCAGTCATAGCAGTTATTTCACCTAAGGTAATGTCACGACCGTGGTGATGAAGGAGGGAAGTGATGATGTGGCAGAATGGTGTGCGCACTCGTCCCTGGGTCGTGACACTGGACGCATGCAGAATAGAATGAAACAGATGAAGTCCAATGTCTATGTCAAGGTGATGAACTAGGGCATAGAGAAGGAAAGCATGAAAGGGTCTCATGGTCCCGAGATCTCTGGTGGAGAGTGGTAAGATACAGCGGACCAAGACTCTATACAAGGCATAGTCCTGTGCCTGGAGTTCAACGGCTAGGAAACGTCTATTTTCGGGGAGGTCTGCCCTATAGAAATAGGAGTGAATGGTGTCTAAGGTAATGTGTGAGTAGGGAGGATCAAATGGGGGTTCCTAGGGGGATAGCAGCAGAATGTGGATTGAGAGGGTCGTAGTCCAAGGAACCGGTTCAATAACGTAGGGGTGATAGACAAAGGTATCCCTTGGACAGTAGTGTGAAACATGAGATTATCTTGTCGAATTATATTATTATAGAATTCTGCACATAAAGATTCATTAATGGTGTGAGTGCAGAAGACAAGATTATCTAATTGATAGAAGTTGATAATATTCATTACTATTGGGCATGATTGGGTAAAGAAGTGCCTATTGAGATAGCTTGTTTTAATAGGCTTGTAAATGGTTTGAGCAAACTTATTACATAACTCTAGGGTAGGGAACCTAGGGTCAGGACTTGGTTCGGCATCGGGGTTGGCCGGGTTTGGTCGGCGTCTTCTAAGTTAAGGAAATTTAAAAGAATCATGAGAGTATTGCATAAAAATAAATTTAAATGCAAACTAAAATTGTACCGGGCAGCTCGGGGAGGCATAGTTGAGGATGAGGACTTGCAAGATCTTCTTGAAGAGAAAGAAGTGAAGAAGGAGGTTGATTTTGGTGTGGAAAGAAAAGAGGAATTCGGGTGCCTTATATAGGCAAACAAATGGGGGCGCCCGGGAGCTTCCGGGCGCCCGGGACAGGTCGTACTGCCAACGGCAGTACCTTTGACTGCATGGGGGCGCCCGGGATGGTTCGGGCGCCCTCGACAGGCTGCTTTGCAGCTTTTGCTGCATTGGTTGTGGTGGGGGCGCCCGCGTGGTTCCGGGCGCCCTGGTCAAGGGTATGTAAAGACAAAAACTTGTCTTGTCATTATTTAACTATGGTTTTATTGATTTGACCATGGTTGGAATTGATTTTGACTGCTTTGACCATGGTTTGACAAGGTTGACCAAGGTTTGACCGAGTTCTGAACTACAGGATTAACTCAAAAGAATTTATAATTGTGTCTTAATCCTACTGTCTCACCCAAATCTAGGGTTTTCAATCACGTTAGCCTTATAGGTTTCGTGAGACAGGTTTTGACTAGTAAAATTATTTTGAAAAATTTTGATTAATTTTGAAAACAATTGAACTTTTGAAAACTTAATTAATTTTGAAAATTGTTGAAAAGATGTTTAAATCTACAAATTACTGAAATTTTGTGTTAGATTCGAATTTGACAAAAAATAATTTGAATTTGAATTTCAAAAATTAGCTTCCAGGTCTTGGCGAGGCACTAGGCCTTCTTTGGCCGTAGCCTTATGGGATCATCCACCCTTTCCTTGACAAAGCCTTTTAATGAAATTTCATTTTCAAAATTATTCTTTGAAAAATTTCTGGTCTAACTAGTTTAGGTTTTGGATCGGTAGCTTCGGCTAGTTCCGCCAAATTGGCTTCCCTAACGTACTATCATCTCACCTCCACCCAATACTATGTTGTCAAGCTTCAGCTAAGTTTGTTCAGTCCTTAAACTAACCATTCCTAAATCTAAGCATGGTAAATTGCAGGAATTTTAAAGAAACAAACAATCAAGCAATTGCAATCAAGGATTAAATTTTTATCTAATAATGAATATTGTTTTCAGTTTGGCTCCCCCTGGACTAAAGCCACGGTGATGGTTAGGCAAGATGTGAATCTTGTCCTTGGGGATCCAATACTGATTTGATCCAGTCGGTTTGTTCAGGTATAGTTTAGGTACCCATGCCTGAATTTTACCTCTGGACTGATTCAGTACAGCAAAGTAAGATCTTTGCCGAGATTTGGTTCTATAGCCCAGTCCGGATCGATTTAGAACTGATTTCTGTTTTCCAAGGATCATGTCAAGACCCTTGGAACCAGATGTAAATCGTTCTAAAGCTGATCTAAGATCCTTAACCTGAGTTTTCAGGGAGGAGTTCTCCTTTTCAAGTTTTTCAACTTGAGTAAGAGTTCCTTCCTGAACCTTCTCGGTTAAGGGTTTAGGGTCAGCTCCCTCTTTCAGGAGTTTTACTTCCTGTCGGAGGGTTTCGACTCGGAGTTTGGCTTTTACCAAATCTCGAGAAAGAAATGAAATTAGTTCACTTAATTGAGATCTATTGAAACCGGTTACCTTAATTTCGCCGTCTTCTGTAAAGGTCAGCTCGCCGTCGTCCTGTTCTGATTCTGACTCGGTTCCGACTTCTTCTGAGGCGGTCAGAGCTAGGAGGTTGGACTGGGGAGCCTCTTCTTCTTCTTCTGAGGAGGATTCGTCCCAGGTTGCTTGGAGTGCTTTCTTTCTTCTCGTCTTTTTAGTTTCCTTTAGGTTAGGACACTCTGACTTGTAGTGGCCCTTTTTCTTGCACTCGTAGCAGGTCACATTGGGCTTGTTTGCGGGTTCAGCTGGTTCGTCCTTTCTTCGGCTTGTTCTCCGTGTGTTGGCTTGGTTCTTTAACTTTTTATAATAACTTCGGGCTAGCCGGACCAGCTCAGATTGATCTCCTTATTCATCTTCTGCGTCTGAGTCTGAGGTAGACTCGAGTTCAGGTTGAGATTTCTTCTTTGTCGATCTTCCAGTTTTTCCTGCAAAAAAGGCAATTCTCTTCTCGGCCATATTGCAGTTAGTCTGTTCATGAAGTTCTAACTCAGAAAACAATTCGTCTAATTTAATTTTAGATAAATCCCTTGAAACCTTGTATGCATCTACCATAGATGCCCACAAGGTATTTCTAGGAAATGCGTTTAGGGCATACCTTATTAGGTCATGGTTTTCTACCTTGTGACCTATAGTGTGAAGACCGTTCATCAGCTCTTGTATACGTGCGTGGAGTTGGGCTGCTGATTCGTTGTCGGCCATCTTGATGGTGTAGAGTTTGTTCAGGAGCAAATCCCTCTTATTGATGCGAGTATCTGACGTCCCTTCGTGCAGCTCGATCAGTTTGGCCCAAAGCTCCTTCGCACTGTTGAAGGCACCCACGCGGTTCAGCTCCTCTTTCGTCAATCCGCATTGAAGAGTCTGAGTTGCTTTTGGGTCGGCTTCTATTTTGCGCTTCAGAGCGGTGCCCCATTCTGAGTAGCTTTGAGGTAGTCCTTCGGAGTTTTTGGGGATCTCCAGACCGGACTGGATAATGATCCACATGTCCACCTGAGTTTTCAGGTGGACCTCCATACGACTTTTCCAGTAAGAAAAGTCTTCCCCACTGAAAAGTGGAGGTCTGGCGGTGCTAAATCCCTCTTGCATGGCCATTTGATCTGAAACAGAAAATTAACAAAAAAAACTTTTTCCAAGACTAGGTCTTGGATTAGTAGTGCGGGATAAATAAGATGACGAGGGGTGTTGCACCAACCTCGCTTAACAAAAAAAATCGAACAAAATTTTTAACGAAAAATTCGTAAGAAAAATAAGAAAAAATTAAAGATCTGAAAAAAATTTTAAACTGGTGGTTGCACCAGGTTTGAACTTCCCCGCTCTGATACCACTTGTCGGATCGAGAAAACCGATAGAGGGGGGGTGAATATCGGAAAACTTTTGGATTTGAAAACTAAGAGAAGTTGCACAGCGGAAGTTAAAAACACACAACGCAAACACGGGAGGTTTACTTGGTTCAAAGCCTGTGTCGACTCCTACTCCAAGGCCCACGGTCATTGACCGTTTACTTTGGGCAATTCTATATAGGCGCAAAAAGGTTTACAAAATTTGATTACAAAGATACGTGCAGTAAATAAAAAGAACGCTCTTCTTTACCGACGTCCGGAGTAGATCGACTTTTTCGGAGCAGCGGGACGTCGTCGGCTCGAGTTGGAGGGTTTCCAGAGCAAGGCGCGAGAGTAGAAGAGCTTTGAGGCGTTGAGTGAATTGATGTTGTGAAGCCTTGGTCGAGGGCCCTTTATATAGGGCCTGGGGGTGCCCGGGATGTCGGGGGCGCCCCCCACGTGTCCTTTGATCCGCCATAGTCTCAGTCGCGTCTGATCCTCTGGATCCGCTTTGACCGGGGCGCCCGGATTGACCGGGTCAAAGAGTTATCTGCTTGGCTTCGAAGGGAGCTTCGGTAGCTGGCTTGGGTCGAGGCATGCGCATGGGGGCGCCAGGGATGCAGGGGGCGCCCGGGAGCGCAGGGGCGCCCGCAGGATGCACTGTCGAAGCTTGTTTCTAATTTGCGTGTTTTGTGTTCACCTTGGGGGCGCCCGGGACACTCCGGGCGCCCTACTCAGTCATTGCCTCTCTCCTTTGAGGCTTTCTGAGCTGCAGACACACGTTCCTTCGGTCCTGCATCCAGAGTTAGTCCAAAACACAACAATACATTAAGTGGTTAGATTATACAGCCTTAGCTGTCTTGGTTCTGACTTTGGTCTCCAAAATGGAGCCCTAGGTCGAACCGACGCCTACTGTTCCCTCGACGGGGAACGCGTCCTCACCTACTCCTCTCGGGAGAATTTACCTAATGCCAACCGTTTCTCTGGTTGGACTTTTGCCTGACGGTCCTTTGTCAGATCTTGGATGCCGAGCTGCCCTTCGCTCGGTGCCTAGCATTCCTTCGCTAGGGCTTCAGTCCCAGGTTGTCCTTCGCCTGGCGCCTAGCAGTCCTTCGCTAGGGCTTTTGACCCTGGCATTCCTTCGCCAGTGCCTAGCAGTCCTTCGCTAGGTCTTTTTCTGCACACTAGACTAACTTGTTAGAAAACAAGTAAGACTTAACTTTTGACCTCTGTTGCCATTATCAAAACACAGGTTTGACTTGGGTGCATTCTGCACCAACAGATAGGTCCTGATTGGTCTAGAAGTGGCCTGATTGGTCACTGTGACCAATCAGGACACCACCTGATCGGTCAGGTGACCAATCAGGTGGCCTTGGTTGGGAAGGAGCTGATGGTTCTGCCTTCAGTTGATGGATCGGTCAGGGTGACCGATCCCCAATACTTGATCGGTCAGTGTGACCGATCAGGGAGTCACTGGATCGATCAGGTGGTGACCTGATTGATCAGGACCTTCACTGATCGGTCTGGTGACTGATCAATATCTGAACTTTAATTTGAAAACGTTGTCAGAATGCTCTGATCTCGCAATGAATCCTTTTGATACCTGCTGATTTCCTTTTGATATGCTTTTATAATCGTCTGATGAGTTTGCAGGTGAGACAGGGATGACTCAAACCAAGAAGGAGGGTCAACTGGAGACTTTCGCTTCGGTCAGGTTTGTCCGTTTTTCCTTCGCAGGTTTCAACGGCTTCTGACATGGCTAGCGACTGACCGAGGCTCATCTGAAGAGGTCTTCAGTGGATTGAGTGTTGCGAAGGTCAGTGGGTCAGGCTGTGGCTCAATGGGTGCTGACGAAGCCTGGCGATGATGAGCGGAAGCTTAAGAAGAGGCTGGGAAGCAGAGGAGCTTAAGAACGAACAGGAAAACAAGTGTAGGGTTTCGCTGTTGTTTTGAGCTCTCTGTATAGTGTTCTTCCTTGAGTGTTCCTGCTAGATTAGTGTGAGTTTTCTTCTCGTGTCTCTGTGCTCATTCTCATATCATTTGGAGACCGATTGTGGAGAGGTTACTCCACCGAGAAGGAGGCTTATTATATCCGGAGTTCCGGGGCTTGATCTGCCCATGATCATGGGATCGCCCACCTCACGGGCACGCCAAGAAGTAGGGGCAAGTTATCCCCGAACCTTGTACATCCTCGTGTTAGCGCTGGTTTGGTTTTCTGTTTGTGTTTAGTTTCTGCATTTATACTTGTATTCTTCCGCTGCTAACCCTTAAGTGCAGAAACTTAAAAGTAGCGAATATTTCTTTGTCTGGCTATTCACACCCCCCTCTCTAGCCATCCAAGGTCCAACAGGCTTCACTCACTGGGACCCGGCTTCACTCACCAGGATTTTCATCACCCGGCTTCACTCATCGGGATTTCCATCACCCGGCTTCACTCACCGAGACCCGTGCCCAGTCCCCGACCAGGACTTAAGCTGAAATTATCTTACTCACCTAAGCTTAAATCGGTGTCAACACCAAAACAACAATCAGGTCAGACTGCATCAACAGGCCAGACATATGACACAATGCTGACCCTGCAGCCCTACCACTCATTCCCCCTCGTGGTCGGTCCATCCTCTAGCACACCTTATGGTCCCTATCGAAGGGGAGCCCTATTTATTTCTACAACCGTATTTAGTTAGAACATAACTCCATCCAGCTTTGAGAGAGCTCTAGGTGGCAAAAAGGCGAATCGCTCACCCTAACGCCCCCGCCAACCCATCCCAGGGTCAACACGGAAGAGGTAAATCATGGGGGCTACTAGCCTGGATGTTGTGGCTAACGTGTGGGGAGGGTGGGTATACTGGCTTTGCTAGGATTTGACCCCCAGACCTCTTGGTGGCAACACCCACGCACTAACCATCAGTTCATCCCATGGGGGCTTGCTTTGAGAGAGTTCTAGACTCTACGAAAGGTTGTTCTGCTCCTTGAAACATTGCTTGAAATCTTCTATTGGTGATGATGTGCTTACATGACCTGCTGGAGTTTGCCCTCACCTCCTCTCTTACTCCCATAGTCGATCAGTGATCATGCTCCACTATAACTACCTAGTTGTGTTGAAAGCCTTGTACAATCCGGAGGAACCTAACTTTCCAAGGCCACTCCTTGCTATTTTTCGAAGAATTGTGCTCCCACATTTTCTCTCCTCTGCCACAGTTGCCGATAGTGAGCTATCGTCAGGCCACCCATCATGGGGGAAGGGAGAGATCCCTTCCCCAACAAAGAGGTCACCTTCCTCTTATCGCTATCCGCTAGCTACGGAAGGTCACCTTATCGAGGTTCCCAACTAATGCCTCAAATCCCCATATTTTTCTAGAGAGAAGGAAGAGTTTCTCTCTCTAAATGGGTAACTGAGGTTGATATCGTTACCTGTATCTCGATCTATACTATGTATGAGTCGGGAGAGTTATGACCCTGAAAAGAATATTGGTGAAACGACATGCGTCTGACCCTTATATAAAGGGGAGGTTGATATATATGCCAAGATCTTGATCCTAATTGTTAGGAGAGTTTGGGCTCTAAAAAGACATTAGTAAAACTGTATGTGCTTGACCCTTGCTTGAAGGGGAGGTTGATATCGTTGCTGGGATCTCGATTCCAACTATGTCTGAGTTGGAAAACTTTAGATCCTGAAAAGGATATTGGCGAAATGACATGCATTTGACCCTTGTACGAATGGAAGGTTGATTTCATTGTCAAGATCGCGACCTTAACTATGTTCGAGTTGGGAGAGTTTGGTCTCTAAAAAGGGCATTGACGAAACAAAATGTGTTATACCCAAAGAAAAGTAATGTGTTGTAAATCCAATTGGACGGCTCCCCGAGGCTCAATCCAATCAAACATGACAATTTCAATTTAAGATTGGGAAATTAAATTACAACAACTAACTTTAAATTGGACGGCTCCCCGAGGCTCAATCCAAAATAAAGAATTTTGTTGTCAATTTAAAAACCAATTCAAATTTAATTGTCAATTAACTGTCCATGAATTTGTCTAGACTTTCTTAAAAGAAAGTGCCCAAAATTGCGAGATTTCGAAAATTGATTATCAGAATAATTGTAAGTTTCTGGTACAAAGGAAACTTATATATTTCCAAAATTGGAAAATTTCTAAAATAGAAAAATTTCCAAAATTGGAAAGTTTCCAAAGATGGGAAGATTTTGAAATTATTATAAAATTTCAGAAAATAGAAAATTTCAAACGTTTGCGAAATTTCATGAGGATTTCCAAACTTTGAAATTCCTAAATCTAAAATTTATTATAATTCAAAAGTTTCCATAATTGAAAATTTTTCCGAAATTGAGATCATGACAAAGTTTTCCACAAAACAATTATTTGATTAAGTCGAACACTAACCGGCTCTGATACCACTGTTGGGGCCGGGTGCATGTCGACAAGGATACGAGTTCGTAAAATTTAAAATTTTTACGTGCAGCGGAAGAGTTTGCATAAAATAATTTCCTAAATTATTTTAACTTCATATCTAGCATGCAACTTTATAGTGTATCGACATAATCATAAAATAAAAGTTTGCGAAAAAGTAAACTAATTTACTTTTGTACCTTGCGTAACTCGAAGAAAGGGACGAGATCCGACCGTAGCGTCCCTTGGAAGCTTCGCCTCTATTCGCGTCCACGCCGAGTTCTTTTCGGGATGACTTCGTAAAGTCACGAGTTTTGTGCCGACGAGAACTACTAGATTCTCGGAAGGCACAACTAGAAGGATAAGAGAAAATAATGAAAAACTAACCAACGAAGTAACGGAATCAAATTCCGGGAAGAGAGGAATCGCTATCCGCTTCTTCTTCTTCGCGTTCGGGTTCTCCTTCTTCTTCTTGAAGCTCACGCCAACCTCAACTAAGGGAGGAGTTGCGCCGGCCCTAAGTCACCAAGTGGGCGCCGGCCCTAGGCTCCAAGTGGGCGCCGGCCCTAGGCAAGAGAGGGAGAGGGAGAAGAGAAGAGAAGAGATTAAGAGAGAGAGGGAGAGCTCTATGATTCAATTACTTGAATTGGAATTAAGGGCTAGCCTTTGGTTCCTTTATATAGTAGCAACTCCTTTGCTAAGTCTCCCTCTAAACCGAATTAACGGAATTAGTTATAAGAAATTTATCTTATAAATTTTCTTATTGCTTATTCCGTTTAAGCCTAGTCTTATTATAACCATTTATAATAAAACAAATTAGTTATCATAAGAAATTTATTCTATAAATTTTCTTATGAATTTTATTATAACTAACTTTATAATAAAACTAATTATTTATCATAAGAAATTTATCCTATAAATTCTTATGAATTAATTCCGTTTAAACCAAGTCTTTATTATAAACTAATTTATAATAAAACTAATTCTTCTTCTCTTTAAATTATGGAATAAATTTTATAAGAAATTTATAAACTTTCTTATTATGGAAAAATCAATTCATAATTGATTTTATAAAATTAAAATAAACCCAATTCATGGATTATTTTAATCTTCCATAAAAGAATAAATTTCTATAAATT